>JASDQU010515088.1:56411-69556 GCA_032191745.1 Picea mariana | reverse complement strand
TCTCAAACTATTTAATGCTTATCTATAGATATTGGTAGTATCAGCTTACCTTATATAGGGAATTCCATATAAATGATAGCTAAGGGTGATAATAGCGAATATAAAAAGTTCACTGTCAGAACCAGATGATACTTATCATTGCCATGTATGAAGTAAAAGACTGTTGATCTAATTTACAAGTTGAATTAATGAAGAAGATCTGTTATGTCAATTCTTGGATGTGAGTGAATAACTTTCGTCTGTTACTTTCTTAAGATTTTCCTTGTTGGTTCGGCAATGGCCCATCGTTCCAACCAAGGTAAACATCCTTGTAGATGTTCTGTGTATTTGTGTGGATATTTTACAATAGTGTGCATGTGATTGGTCTTTACCTCATTTTCAGGATTGAGCATTGAGTTAATCATTTTGATTTGGTGTGAATAAGAAAGTGTTGGATCAAATAGAAATTTAATTCTCAGATGTTGAAGGTAGCTATTTCATGATTTGAAGTGTGGAACTAATATTTTGAGTTTATGACTGTAGTGGATCTAGTACCTCAAGGGATCAAAAGACTTTATATTTCATCTTCATGCTCTATAATAAATTCTTTCAGTTATACTGAACACCCTTGTCTTGGTTTGATTAAATTCCATGGGATTGAAGTTGGCTTTGGTTTTGAGAATGGTTGGAATTGATTGTTTTAAATTGCTATAGGAGACAAGCTTCTTAAATTTCATCTTTTCAATTCAATATCCTGAAAGGAACAGACTTGTTTCTCTAGGACAACATCTCTTTGATTGATTGTTTGTTTAAGTTCTATTATCAGTTTTCTCTTCTTGGTTCCGAGATATTTTGAAGTATTTAGAAATCTTAGAAACATGGATTTTATGTTATTAATTATTTCCTATATGCAACAGACTTAGGTAGGTTACTTGTTCTCGTCACATATAGTGTAATGACTCTTTTGATTACGAATCCCATATTGAAAATTAAATGAGTGTAAGATATATATATTGAACATATTTATGCACCAACACCAAGTCTTTCCTAATGAAAGTGGAAAAGGGTCGTTGTTCTCAAAAAACCTAATAACTTCAAATTCTTGTTCAGTCGATGTGCTATCGATGATAACAGGTACATTAGTAAATATTCCACATAGTGTTATCATATTTCCTTTGAATAAGCCTATCCTTCCTAATGAAGGTACCACAATAGGCTTCCCCGAAATTTCCCAAGTTCTTTCTGTCATAATGTTCACTTTTGTTTCCCCGTCCAAGACATAGTCTATGTCAAAGTCTCTTATTCTTGTACTTATGCATTATTTTTCTTTCAATATCTCTGGTAAATTGACATCTTTGTGATCATTCATTGCTTCTTTTAACTGTAATAACATAGTCTGAGCTTTCTCTACTCCTTTCTCTTTTTGATCTTCTAACATGCTCTTATTCTCTTGACTCATGTTCATTTGTTCAACATTAGCAATCATCCTTGGTCAATCCTCAACTTCATGACCAACAATTTTACAGCAAAGACAAATAGGACATGCACCCGGGAATTCCTTAGCAAGATGTACTGGTCTTCTGCAGTTATAACATAGTGTCAATCCTCTCTTCTCTTGTATGTTCCCAAACTTCTCCTGTAATGCACACTAGGATCACAGTGTTGGACCTGCAATCTGCAAAAATTCTTTCTAGGTTCCTACATCCACTTATTAGTCCAAAAATTCTTTCTATGCATAGGGATAACATATCTTTCTCTATTTCTATCAAATTTATTCAGATCAACTCTTTCTTCTAAGCGTGCCTTAGCTTTCAAACTAGGATAGAAACTATCAAAAATACCTAGATTCATGCTTTCGAAACAAAAATTTCCACTTATCTTACTCTTATCAAAGCACAAATATTTGCCTCTTTCAATATCTTACCTCTTTTTCTTCAAATCATGTTTCTTTCTTAGCGCAGATCTTCACAAATCAGGTAGAGTTCTGTGCACTACAACAACATATCTATGCACAAATCTTCTCTTTTCTTTACTTCAGTTCCCAACAATCACAGTTTCAGGTCCTGACAACAGAACCATTTGTTTGCATAGGGGCATACCCAGGGTTCAATGCTTCAACATCGTACCAAAAAAAGCCTAACTACCGACACTTTTGGCAATACCTACGAAGTAGGTGAAGTCTCACTTGAGGTAGAGGCAGGGGGGGTTATAACACTCAGGTGTCTGCAACCATGCTGGGACATAGATCTGTGACTACCACACTTTGAAGAGTACTTAGGAACAACATTTATTAATTCATTATCTTTATTCACATTGTAGATCAAACCCTAAGTACATATTGACACAATAACAATGACAAAATACACATTGCACTTAGCATCATCAGTTATATCTAACACATTCAACATATACAAAGCGTTAATCATTCATAGATTTATCTTTCATTCATAAAATTCAATGCACTAGGCAGATCCATAGCATAAACATTATAGCACAAAGAAAACCATCAACACATGATATACGTGGTTCACCCCAGTGTGGGGATATATCCACCAATTACTTCTTCTTATTTATTAGTCTTCAATCTCTTACATTCCTCTGCTCCTGTGCACTAAACCATGAGATAATGTTTTGTAGTGGACAGGTGATATGCACACTAAGAACCAGATCCACCTTCCCAAAATTAGGTCAAGGAAGAAATCCAACTCCTTTATTATGCACAAACCCTTACATAGATAGTCTGTTGCACAAAGCAACTCAGAACTACTTGCCCCTTGCACTTAACTATTTACAATGCTACTTGTACATTACATTCCTTCTTATTTATACTTTTACATCCCTTAAAAAAAGGCCTAATCATGGGTAAACCCATGGGCCGACATCCCCTAAACCCTAATATCCAAAAACCTAGCGAACCCTTTCCTAGCTCCACAAAACAAGTGAGATCTCGTGATCTCATCTTCGCACTGGTGCTCCATATTCGACTAGACTGTCGAAGTCCAAAAGTGGTCAAACCTGAACAATGTTTCTTCAAAACTTGGATGAGGTCCAACATGCATGTCCTTGGATGTGCAGTGCTATGAAGACTTCATCAAGAGAAACTGTTTAGGTGGGAAGGTCGAGACGGGTGTTCTGAGTAGATAATTGTAGGAACCTTTTCAGAAGCTCCTTGAAGTAATTAGAAAATATTTCACTTGTGAGGGGAGTTTCGACAGATTACAATCAAATCACATTAGATTTTTGACTCACTTCACGAGAAAGAGACCATTAAATATGCCCTTTTTATTACATCATAGCTTCCGAGAGATGGTGGAAAGCACCCGGGATGAAGCCGATTAACCGAAAAGGAAAATATCTCATGTCCCGTTGATTAAATTTTTGGTATTTGAAGAGTTAAAACGGTTGGGAAGAAACTGGGATTCATTTTGTATCGCAATGGGCATTCCCAAGGATCCAAAGGGATATTTCCATCCACCCTTGGAAAGGATAATATCACACCAAGTGGAGGCTAGAGTGGGAAAGGATGCATAGGAAGGGAGGACATTGGAGGTCCTATCCACCCAACAATAAATACCCCAGAGAAGGGGTAGTCCAAGGAAGAACAAGGAAATTCGGCTGCCGAAGAATTTCTCATGTGCGCCATTCGACTGGAACCTGTCGAAGGTAAAAGCTAAGAAAGTTGGAGCAGGACGAGGAGGACATATGCTGAACACACAGATGTTCATGAGTCATCTCAGCAGCTGAAACAAGTGCAACTCGCCATCACCGAGCTTTACCAAGAAAACAAAGAACTAATACAATAGTGAGCATCAAAGACCCTTGAAGTGTCAGCATCACAAGTCCGTGAAGGGAATGTGATGTGGCACAAGTGAAAGCTTAGGGAAGAACAATATACAATCATACAGCTACATGAAACACAGATGATGTCAGAAGAAAGGAATGTGAAACACTTCAAGGAATGTGAAGTGGTCGGGGAGAAAGTCTGCGTGGCTCTTGCTAGTGTGCAAAAGAAGCATGATTAACCGAGTTCATTCTTGTATTCTAAAACATGGCACATATTTTTACAATTTTGAAAAAGGCATCACCTTTCAAATGGTGTTTTCATTTTGGTAATGACCATGACAGTCTGGAGTCACTCACCATGTACGCACTCCAACAAATGATCACTTGGAAGAAATCAAGGTTGTTATGAAAGATGGTGGGAGTTTGAAAAATCTCTTGATCATTTGGATACCCTTTCAAAGGATTACATCGACACATCACTCTCCCCATGAAGAGATCTCACTGATGACTGAACCGCCATGGAAAGATGAGCGGTTACGATGCGACCGAATACAGTTGTTTTCTGTTACTGGAAAAACGTCATATGAAGAGTCATCTAACAAGAGAATTGTAAGTTGCCTAATTTCTAAGAATAATATTTAGAAAGAAGGGAAGCCCAAGCGGTTCCCTAGCGTATATTTGTTCCTTTCGATGTAAGTCTGGTTGGCTGGAAAAACTAGTGTAGACAGTTACTACTAAATGTAGTTTTGAGATCGATCAAAATTTAATGCAAAAGTCATGAAGCTTGATGAAAAGATTCTAATTATGGAAGTTGGATGTATTGTTTCCATTATTTTTGTATGTACTTCTTGTATTCTTTATTAATATCTATTTATGTCTGAATTAGAATGTAATTTCGAACCTAGGATTTGTTGTGCAATGCCCTAGATTTGTGCAATTTAGACAAACCGTGTTTCCTTGAAGTTAACTCTAAATTCATACTCAACAGTGCTCCGAGTTGCTTCATGTGTTTTTCCCCTCGCCACACACAACTATTTTAAACTGAAAATTGTTGCTTACTTAGCCTTTATCCTCTCAATTTTAGTCACCAAGTCATTTGTTTCTATCATTTTCTTAAAATGAATCCATAGCCCGAGGTCTCAGCCTGTTTTGCCAATAGAACCATAAATTATTATTTAAAGGTGTTAAATCCAAATGACATCTTAAAGCCATATCTTGTACCGAGATAAAGTCTCCCGAGAGAGCCCTCTCCAGGTATGAAAGGCTAGTTTCGGGCCTCAAAGTTGGTTTGTAGGTCTCCTCTGTCATTCGTTTCTCAACCGAATGAATTTTACAGAGAGCTAACATTCTATCACCATTGTCGGGGATATAATTGAATAAATTTTCCCTTGGAAAACAACTAAAGTTATAGTTTTGACCCCTGAGGGTAACATAGGGAAAAAAATCTATATTGACTGAAACCTTTATCCTGGAAAATCCAGTCAAAAAGACCGGTAGCACAAAGCAGTGTGATTTAGGAACCATGGCTTAGAAGATGATCTATACAAGAGAAAACCCTAACCCAAACCCTGTAGAGCCTGTTTGTGATCCCGAGAAACTTCTGTGTAGGACTAGGGACCAAGCATTGAACCCATTATATTACCTGGAAAAAAGATTGTCCTTACCCAAATATGACGTGCAAAGCATTGACGACCTTGAGTTCGACGCCTTGTTTGAGAAAACCCTGTTCAGGTCTAAGTCGGAAACCAATTTGGATGATATAGTCTTCGACTAGAAGAGGTTTCAAGATTTGATGCCTAAGAACATCCCCCAAATACCTAACCCTCCTAGAGCCATGGCCTCCAGATTCTCCCCCCTCATTCTTCCAGACCAACTGCATGATTTTCCCCAACCCAAAAGCATCTACGATGCTTAAGGGAACGTTTCAACCCAAAAGCATCTGGATTGGTTCAATGATTTCATTGACCTAAAGGAGGGGGACTATGCAAACGTGAAAATGAGGTTGTTCACGTAGAGTGTTTCGGGGGAGGTGAGGAAGTGTTTCAAAGCCCTCCCAACAACAAGCATTCAATACTTTTCCGCATTTGAAATGTCTTTCATTACTAGATGGGGAGACAAGAAGAACCCCTTCTAGTTGTTGATGTAGTACAATAATATGAAGAGGGCATCAAAGGATATGGTGCAAGAATTCTCAACCTATTTCATGAGGGTGTATAACTCAATTCCTGCAGAAGTCCAGCCACCCCCTGGGCTTTGCAGTTGTGATATGATGATTCCTTCGACATTGATTTCTCCTTGCTGTTGAGAGAAATAAGATCAGCAAATCTAGACGCCTTGATGAGAGACGCAATCGAAGTCGAGGTAAATCTAATGGCATCAGGGAAGATCAAAAAGAGATTCAACAGAGGTGATAAGAAACCCCAAGGGGATGCACATCCATAGACATATCGGTCCTCAGATGAAAAAATTGACTTGATGATTGGGAGACATCCCATGATCTCCGCCTTTCTTGGGCGCTTCGTCATTGACCAACCCGTCGAAGTCCCAAAAATGGTCAAACACGACCAAGGTTCTCTCAAAACTTGGTCGAGGGCCAACAATGATGAAGACGATGGAGAAACTGATGGAAAGAATGTCCATGGGAAATAGACCTACTTCCCAAGAACAACATGACCCCCATCCCAGAAATCAAAACCTCTGAAGGGGTCAGGTCCCTCAGATCAAACAGAGGGAGAAGAGAGACCAGGGTGACCAACAAACAAGGATTTTGATCCAAAATAATTATGTAAATGAGGATTTTGATCAGATGTTCCAAGACCAAATGCATTGTTGTGATGACAAGGAAATGCACGTGTTTTTGACGAAGGGAGAACATGATCAATACATGAGCGAAAATGACGATATTATGCTTGAAACAGACGACACACTCTCCTGGGAAACAAAAGAATTCAGGAAGGGTTATCACAACGCCATCATGCAATTTCAAAACAAATATAACCTTAGGAGAAAAAAGGTCCCTACCAAACCTCAGTAGACAAATCTCATAAGGAAACCTCCATCGGATACCCCTTCCACAAGCCACCCGAAGAGAGACAACCCGACCAAGGATGCAGCTGAAAATGAAAATTCAAAGGAGGAGGCCCCGAAGAAAGCGCTAGAGACAAGTCGAGAAATGCATGGAAAAGAGGTAGAAAAGGTCTCTCCCCCGTTTAACTTTGAGAATGAAATGGCCAATATCAAAATCATTGTCTTGTTCAACGGACTTATTACAATCATACGACATGGTAGCATACGACATGTCCATTTGCTAAAAATGGAAGAAACCCCTGACACTTTGAACGTCCAAGACAATCACCCTACTATATTATGTGCGTAGAGGAGACAAGTGATACAGAGGATGTCCCACCATTCTATGTCAGTCTCAAGGTCCATGACATGACCCTACATAATGCCATGCTGGATTCATGAGTGTCACACAACCTCATGCCAAAGGTGATCATGGACGAGATGGGTTTGGATATCACCAGGCCCTATAAGAACCTTTTTTATTTAGATTCAAGGAAAGTCAAATTCTTGGGTCTCATCAAAGACTTGGTCATGTCGCTGGCCCAAATTCCTTAAAATAACATGGTTATGGGCATGGTCATGGCTGATATACCCCCTAAGTTTGGCATGATATTATCCAGGTAGTGGGATGTGAAATTAAAGGGAACTCTGCAAATGGACATGTCGTATGCTACCATTCCTCTTTCTAGATAGGAGATATGGTTATACAGAGAAGTACTACTGAAGTACATGGTAAGTATTAATACAAAGCCAAATAACCATCCTATCTACTTGTTGGCAGCCAACTCATTTCTTTTAATTGCTATAAAAAAGCTGCCTACCCCTCTTGTCCTCTAAACGACAAATCATCGTCGCATTGTGCTTCTAGACATTTGTTTCATTTTCGCGACAATTACAATTTGATTTTGATTTAATTTTTCACAACTGAAAGTGTGAAAATACCTCTCTCGTTGTCTGGACTATCGTCGTCTTTCATTGATTTGCTGAAAGACACTTGACCATTGGTTTATCACTTCACTGCAACAGGTTTATTCAAACTATATTTGTGCACTTTAATTGCGCAACTTGATTTGTTTATTGGAAATGTTAAGTTATGAGTTATGTTTGATTTTGGATTCATATATGATACAATTCTTATTGTTTGAACTCTTAACTTATCGATTTCATATGATCATTGGTTGCAATCTTTTTACAATTCGATTATGCTAAAAACACATTGGCAATATCATAAGTTTGATTTCATATAAAGTGCCAATGGTTTGAGTTTTGAAAAGGCACATTGATCAACTTTTGGATTTTCGATTTTATGGTCTGAACCCTTGCTTGATACATTGTTTTCTAAGTTGATATTGCTTTGAGCGATCAATAGTTTCAAACTATGTATTGGCATCGATTAAATTTAACCTTGGTGTAAAATGATTGATCGACATGACAAATCGTTGGTTAATGCTGGATATGGTGTTGGATTGAACTATACACTTGGCAATTGAATGTAACGTATGGTGTTGGTTCTGTTTCGGGTAAATGGTACGTTGACATGATTGTACACCTATTTGTTGGCCGATACGCATGGCATAAACGATTATGATTATAACAAAACTGTACTCAGTCATTAATTCAATGCGTGGCAGTGGTAATCCCACCACCTTCGCACGCATGCAGTTAATCCCGGTCTCTTTGAGCATTCAAGCTGTTAAACCCTCTCGTTTGTGACTCTATGCATTGTTTCATCCACTTGGAACCCTACCATGTACAAAATCCATGGCTCTTGTTGTAAGGGCCGAACCCAACGGGTGCCAAGCACTGTTGACATTTGATGGCACTCGTAGTGATCTGGAAGAATTTGGGTGGCTCGATTTTATTAGAAAGTTTGATGGCTATAACTTCGCTGTGGCTCGGAAATTTGCTTTGTCGTTTGATGGCTTCCGAGCCAAAGTTGGAGATGTCCAGCTTGAAATCACTGAACAGTTCCTCAGCTTGGCAACCAGCCTGCCTGTCAAGGGTAAAAAATGGTCGAAAAGTTGCAAAGTTGATGAGGTCCCGTGGACATTGTTATTTCAGTCTCGGACAGTCAGCCCATGCGACAGAGGTTTGCCTACAAATATGTTGAAACCCCGCTGGTATGATCTCTTAATGATTATCAAACAATTCGTTACTTGTGAAGGCAGGTACGAGTTTGTCTTTCTGTTTCACTTGCGTTTATTAATGGTTTTTATGGGATTCGAACTAAGTTTGCCTCATTACCTACACCGAAGTCTGTTCAAAATGGCTAAACGATACAAGCGTAGCCAGGATGACACTAGCCTATTCCATGTGGGGTTAATTAAAATGATTTTGGGTCATGAATTGAGGTTACGTCGTGATTCCTGGCATGAGTTTCTCAGCAGTAATGGCTTTGAAGAGTCTAACCCTACACAGGTGGATAAGCCCATGGTGACCAAGAGCAAACCTACCCCTGTGCCCTTTAGTGTTTTATTACACAAACCTAAGCCCGAGTCCCCTACGAATTCACCTATGGCTGTGACTAAAAAGACTGAAGTTGCTAAGCCTACAACCAAAAAGACTAGAGTGAAGGCTGGTGCTAATGCTCGAGGCAAGAAAAATGCAAGATTGATCTCTCACATTGTGAGGAATAAACCTAAAAACCTTGCCAAAGCAGAACCTATCATGGTCAGCGAGGATTATGATTCAAGCATTGAACATTTTCTCGTTGAAGAGGGATTCTATAACAAACCCCCTTATGATTTTGTCAAGAACTTACCTCCCTGTCTGCGGGATAATCCTGACTTCCTTGGTATCGAACCGCCTGGTGAAACCCTTGGTGTATCATCGAAACCCTCGACTGCTCAACCTATTGCAACACCTTGCGATCAATGTGGGTTGTGGTTGGAAAGGTATTACTTGGATGTCCCAAGGTTGCAATCCAAAATCCATGATTTGGAAAACCAGGTGGCGAGTCTCACTGGTCAGAATGCAAAGTTGCAACCCAATGACAAGAAGCAACGAACCACAGGTTCAATCCTGTTCAAAAATGTCGAGTCTTCTACTGCGATTGTCAATTCAAAATTGACGTAGCCTCAGCAAATTTAATGGTATAACTTTCACTCTTTTATATGGCATGATCATAAGCTCTGCATACATTGTTGACTTGCTCTGTCATGTATTTGTGGTATATAAGTTTTTGATTATTGTTTTCTGGATTAGTTTTGATTAGATTTAGTTTGATTAATCATGATTTGATTTGAATATTCTGTTATCTTTTCTATTGTTGAAATACAAACGATATCTCTGTTCGATTTGGTTATATCCTGTGCGATATGATGGGCAAATTGGTTAGCTATACTGATTGTATATTCTATGTTAAGACCAATTCGTATATCATTGATTACATAATCAAATTTCGAATGGATAACAATAGTAGCTATTACGATGTGAAATGTATTTCGATGGTAACAAATGTATTATTCAATTGAGATTACAAGGATGGATTGATCATATCAAGTCTTACGATTTGTGTCTATAATTAAATTCAGTTATATGCCCGGTTTGCTGACTCTGTCAAAACCTTGTCTGTCAACTATGAGGTGATCAAACATGATGACCGTTGAGTCGATATGTATGGATTATGATTTCATCCGATAACATTCGAAGCAATTCAAACATCATGCTTTTAATTGAATGATATCAATCTGTTGTTGTGATTTTAATTAGTCAATTACAGTTACGACTATACCTGTGAATTATTTGAAACTCAGCAAATGAGAACTGTGGTTGGATTCTATGGATACAGTGATGCATGAAATCGTAATGGCTTTCTATATTGGCAATGCATTAAATGATATGAATCTTATGCTAATCGATAATGATTGTTTGTATTTTATGCGATTTGTTTTACAATTGATTTGTGTTTATAAAATAGTATTGTTAAAATTTGATTCGATTTTATGCAAATTGGGAAAACAGAGCATTCCTAATCTGTCCCGATTGTATTCTGTTCGATTTGATTTGATTTAAAAAGGATTATTTTTGAGTCATTAATAATTTGTCAATTATTAAAAGATGATTGGATTCGATTTGATTTGATTATATATCTAGTCCTGTTTACTATTCTAGACCAGCTACAGAATCGGGAGATTCTGTAGCTAAGTCTATAGAGTCAATTTTGTTATTGTTTTCTTAATAAAACACTCCTCTAACTTGATCTTTGTGTCTATTCCAGGCAAATTCGAGTTGGCAATGGATATGATAGCAGTTAGAAGATATCTTAAGGATTTCCCTTGCAATTTTAGTTACTTAGTTTAAGGAATTTTGGGATTATGCCCAGATTGTGTAAAACTATTTACTATTATTCACAAGGATGTTTTACCTTGTGATAAAACTATATAAACCTATGGTTTTGTAATAATCGATCATCCTCATTTGTGGGAGAACAAGGATATGTAATTCTGATTCAAACTGGAGCAGAATTGGTGTTTTGTCATAGCTTTCGCTTTTCAATATATCAACACTTTGTTCCTGGTTTTGTATATCATCTTGTTTATGGTTTAGTATTAATTTGCTATCTAAATCATATGCAATTGATATAATTTCTTTACTATTATACATATCTTGTTGCTTCCAATTAGATAAAAGACATACCAATTATTGATTCATTTTCTGAATGATAGCTTTGTCTTCTTCATAAATCGAATTATAATATATAGATTTGCTGCATAATAGGTTTCCCTTTTGCAGGAATTTATAATCAGAAAATTGTTATGATTTCTTTTATGTCTTGTTTGTCCTGTATCACACTTCAAGAAGCAGCATAGCTGATCGTTTTCGAGAAGCATAAGGACTAAATGGTGTGAATTTCTTCCTCCGACCAGCTTAAGAAGTCATCATACACAGGGCAGACTTGGAGCGTTTCCAGGTCAATTAGTATTTAGTTTAATGCTTTTATTAAGTAGTTTAACATAGATGTAATTTTGATTTGTTTTAATTTCAGTTAGTTTACTTTCTTATTCATAAATCATAAAATAAAAAAGAGTTACCTTCATTGTCTTGGGACAGCAAGCAAATTAGTTTCACAGGTTTATTCAAATCTGTAGATTGTATATTTGTGAATAAACTGTAATTAAACTGATAATTAGGTAGTTGATTTGAGTTATTATAAGAGTAATTTGTAGTTTGTAGATAGAATAGTTAGCATAGTTGACATTTTAGTATATTAGTTCCTTTATTTGTTTTATTAGTTTCTAGTTTCCTTAGTTTAGATCACTTAGCTCAGATCAATTCTCTCTTTGGTTTTCTTAGGAGACCTTAGAGAAGCCAATGGAGCCATTAAACTCGTCAGGGTGGTCCATTCCAAACGGCTTGGGTTATTTAGAAAACCCCGGACTGGTTCCACTTTCCCAGTTGACGGATGGACTGTTTCGCCCATCAACAAATGGCGCTAGAAGGAGGGCCTAAGCTTAATTAATGGCACGAGGTGGTCGCAAGACTCCTCCCCCACCTAATCGCACACCTATAGTGACTAGAATCCGTTCACAAGATAATATCCCTCCTCAAACAACAACTACTTCAACTGAAGATCCTCAGATCACAGTTGAGCCAACAACCCCTAATCCTTCAGGTGGTAATATTAAAGAAATTTGCAGACAATCTCTTATTAAATCACATAAATCCTTTGCTAGTCTTAGGCAACCAAATCGCCCTTGGGGTCAACCTCTATACTTCTCTGAAGTCAGAGAACAACTAAGTGATATAGACCTTACTGTGAATCCTACAGATCCAAATAATAATCCTGCTGCAGGAGGATCTGGGATACCTCCTTCACCACCTCCCTCATCTCCTGGGAGATTCCTCTTCGGATGAAGGAAATCCACCTTCACGTCCCCCTACACCCACTACCCCAATGGAAAATCAGAACAACCCTGCTAGACCCTGGTTGGACCAGGATGCTGTAGCTATACCTGGAGCCCAGCACCCTTTACCTAAACACCTGGAGAAATGGCTTCCTAAGTTTGATCCTGAGTCTAAAAAGATAGTAGAAGACCATATTAAGAAATTTATGTTAGCCATCAGACTCCGTAATGTAGAACACGAAGATGTTGTCTGCAGGTTGTTCCCTTACACCTTTTATGGTAATGCGTCCACTTGGTACTTTTCCCAACAGCCTCACACTATACTATCTTGGGAAAAGTTTGAGTCAATTTTCTTGGAAAAATTCGAAGATGGCAAACCTCCGGAAGTCTTAGTCCTGGATATTTCAAATTTAAAAATGAACGCAAAAGAAAAAGTTAAAGATTTTAATCAAAGATTTTTAACACTTAAGA
>JASDQU010515088.1:38239-52170 GCA_032191745.1 Picea mariana | reverse complement strand
CTCCTTTCCGAAATCCCTTTCAAACAAACCGGCCTAATCCTAACCCTGAAGGCATGAACCTAGAAAGTTTGCAATACGCTCTCCAATCGATTCTAGGAGCCCAGGATGACTTGATCCCTCCTGATTTTCCTCAAGAGGAAGTCGAACAGGAAACCACCCAAGAAGAAGAGTCTTCTCCAAATATCTTTGGTCACCTCTCTGATAGTATCTTTCAAGCCAACTTTGAGACTGTGCACCCTTATGACACTAGGAGCAAGACCGCAAACAAACCTCCTCCCGATAACACTACAACTGTACCTCCAAAGCCATCTAAATCAGTAGAAACTAAACAGAGTAATGCCAGCCCTAAATTAGATTATGATGTTGTTGAAGATCTTAAGAAATTACGGGCGAACATTTCTATTTATGAGTTGTTAAAGTTTCCATTTCTGTTACAGAAGATGTTGCAAAATATTTCAGACAATGGCAAGAATGGTAATTCAAATGGTAGCAAGGTTGCACAAAGCAAAGTACCACAGAAGACTTCCACAAAAGATAATCCTGGTTCTCATGATAAAGGAAGCCTTCCTGTACCAAATGTAAATAATGTAAATAGCAATGTAAATAGTGTAAATAATTCAGATAAAGTAGTCGTAGAAAATGCGAGTAAGAAACCGCAAGCTACAACTCTAAATACTCGCAAAAACGTTCCTCCGTTTCTTTTAACTTTCGAAATCCTCAACAAAAATGTGCATAATTGCATGGTTGACTCAGGAGCATCATCAAATGTGATGCCTTGGTCAGTCTGCCAAAAGATAAACGCCGAAGTAGAACCATTTTCTTTGAAAATAATACAACTTTATAGAACAGATGTTAAGGTTATGGGCGAGTTAAAAAATGTATTGATTATATTATCTTCTAACCCAAAGGTTCATCAGTTTATTGATATAATTGTGGTGGATATTCCAGAACTATATGGCATGTTTTTTAGCAGGGACTGGTCAGAGCAACTACATGTTTACTTCGCCACAGACTGGTCTCACTTATGGCTTCCAAAAAACGGCAAGCCCAACAAGATCAGGGTGAATCGTGAGCGTTATCTCAAGTTCATGGTAACAGACTTGAATGACCCAAATGAACCATATACATCTCCGGCTGATTCACCTGAAGTTAAAGGGATGGAAACCTTCTTCGGAAATTTCATGGCTAAAGTTTCACCTATCAACAATCCTGAACAACAGTCCGAGATCTTATCATTTACGCAACCAACAGCTCCTATCCAACAATCCGGTGAGCCCGATGGAAATCAAATTTGGTCTCTATACTTCGACGGTTCTAAATCTAAAGAAGGAGCTGGAGCAGGCTGCATCATTATTGATTCGGCAGGTAATAAAACATTATTGGCTTATAGATTAGAATTTGAATGTACTAATAATATTACAGAATATGAAGCTTTGATACAAGGTCTCAGAAAAGCCTTAGACATGCACATTCAAAATCTAATTGTATTCGGCAACTCTGAGATAGTGGTCAGGCAGGTGAGAAATTCTATACATTATCTTTCCCCGCATCTCAAATGTTACCAGTCTGAGGTATGGATTTTAATAAACAAGTTTTCCGCTTTTAATATAAATTCCATTCCTAGATCAAATAATACCGAAGCCGATTTACTTGCTAATGTTGCCTCTAAACTTCTTCCTCCAGAAGGATTATCTCCAAACGCATTCTCCATGGAGCTATTGTTTCGACCATCTATTCCAGATAATATCACGAACTGGAGAGTACTTGATGATGATCAACAAATCATTAACTTTCTACACATGGAAGAAACCTTTCAAGGTGTTGTGATAGATGAACAAATGCATGATGACAATTTACATGACTTTACGGTAATACCTAATCCGAAACCTCCTGAAACTTTGTCGGACATGGTAAATTCCATACCCAAATCTGTTTCTAGATTAGAAAAGTTTTACGATTTTGAAGATAAATTTAAAAAGACGGTCAATTGCAAAACCAACAGTTCCTCATTAACTTATGAAAAAGTCAATCTAGCAACTAGTGAAAAACCTCAGTATATCAACTTAGGATTGGGATGTTCTAAGCAAGAAAAAGCTGCTTTTGTAAAATTATTTAAAGAATTTAAGGATGTTTTTGCTTGGACGTATGAATATCTTAAAACGTTTGATCCTAATATTATACAGCATGTCATCCCAATGAAGCCCCAAACCTTGCCCTTTCAACATAAACTGAGGAAAATGCATCCCAAGCTAGAACCGACCGTACAAAAAGAATTGAATAAACTCCTAAGTGCTAAAATAATTTTTCCTGTTAGACACACTCAATGGGTATCCAACCGCGTTCCAGTGCGGAAGAAAAATGGAGAAATTCGACTTTGTGTCGATTTTCGGAACCTCAACAAAGCGTCTGATAAAGATAATTATCCTGTCCCTCCTATGGAACAGATACTTCAACAAGTATCTGGTTCTGATAGGCTATCCTTATTGGATGGTTTCTCTGGATACAACCAAGTCTTAATGTCTCCGCCAGACCAGTTGAAAACTACCTTCCGTACCCCGTGGGGCACTTATTCTTATCGCAAAATTCCCTTTGGATTGATTAATGCCGGTGCTACCTTTCAGAGAGCAATGGATATTGCTTTCCGAGGCTTGATCAATCACTCCATAGTATTCTACCTAGATGATGTGACCGTTTACTCTAAAAACAAAGACGATCATCTAGCTCACCTACGAGTTGTTCTGCTATGATGTCGTAAATTCGGCATTTCCTTGAACCCTAAGAAGTCCATCTTTGCGGTAGAATAGAGTAAACTACTAGGATTCATTGTGTCTAGTGATGGAATGATTATTGACCCTGAGAGGACCCAAGTTATTGCCAAACTTTCCCCACCTACCTCCAAGAAATCCATGCAATCCTTCCTAGGTCGGATTAATTTCGTGAGAAGATTTGTCCCCAGTTTCTCCGAAATGGTCAGACCTCTCCAGAACCTGATTAAGAAGGACACCCAATATCACTGGGGACCCACTGAAAACCAAGCTTTTAACAATATAAAGAAGGCCATAATTGATGCTCCGTCTCTCATGAGCCCTGATTTCTCCCAAGACTTTACACTCTACACTTTTGCCTCTGATCTTTCCTATGTCGCGGTCCTAACTCAGAATAATGCCGAGAACAACGAAGTACCCATCGCCTTTATGAGCTCTGCTTTCAAAAGTGCTGAAATTAACTACCCAACAGTCGATCGGAAAGCCTACGCTGTATTCAAGGCAGTTAAACATTTCCGGTCTTATCTTTTGAAGTCAAGAACGAAGGTCATTGTCCCTTACCCTGCCGTTAGGAACTTGTTAGTGAAAAAAGAGTTAGGAGAGAAAAGAGCCAACTAGGTCACCTCCTTGTAGGAGTATGACCTAGAAATCACTCCAACCCAGATCATGAGAGGCCAAGGGTTATGTAAATTGGTAGTTGATTCAGAACAATAAGAAGATAGTGATACGTCAATCCTGGAACAAAGTGATCAGAGTTTGATTTGTTGTACACAAAACCTAGTGAGTCCTTGGTATGACGATATTAGATACTATCTTCAACATGGATCAACACCTCATCACCTTGACCCTACCAAGAGAAGAGCTTTGAGACTAAGGTCCGCCTCCTTTCATCTAATAAACGGTATACTGTTTCGTCAGAATTTTGATGGCGTACTGATGCGTTGTCTTGAAAAGGACGAAGAAGAAAGAATTTTGCTTGAGTTGCATGCAGGAGAAGCTGGTGGTCACTTCAGTGGTGATACCACTGCTCATAAAGTCTTAAGAGACGGTTATTACTGGCCAACACTTTTTAGAGACGCCCATGCCTTGTGCCGAAAATGTATTATTTGTCAGAAAGCGTCAGGGCGATTGCAAAAACCAGCCTTCCCTTTGCAACCCATTACAGTCTATTCTCCTTTCCAGCAATGGGGCCTTGATATCATTGGTCCTATTAACCCTCCATCCTCACAACAACACAAGTATATTGTGACAGCCACTGATTATTTTATTCGATGGTCTGAAGCCGCCGCGCTAAGAACTGTTAACACAAGTCAGGTGATCGCTTTTCTTAACTCGCATATCATTACCCGTTTTGGCATACCTGACTGTCTAGTCTTTGATAACGCTTCATACTTTTCCTCTCTTGAAATGAGTGACTTTGCCTTAGAGAAAGGAATAAATCTTAAGTATTCCGCAAGTTACTACCCCCAGGGTAACGACTTAGCGGAATCAACTAACAAGAACTTGATCAAGATTATCAAGAGAACTGTGGCTGAAAATCACAAGAACTGGCACAACACACTATTTAATGCACTGTGGGCTGATAGGGTAACACCCAAAGCTGCTATAGGAAACTCCCCCTTTTTCCTCATTTATGGTAGAGAAGCCATCTTGCCACCTCATATTCTTCTTCCTTCGCTTCAATTGTCACAAAAAGTTCAAGAGGAAGAATGTCCCCCTTTAGAAAGTTGTATTAATGCTTTGATGAAGTTGGAAGAAGTAAGAACTCAAGACAAGTGTAAATTAGATCAACATCAACAACTGATTAAAAGTTGGTTCGATTCTAACTCTGCTTCTGATAGAAAATTTGAAGTTGGCGATCTTGTTTTAAAGTGGGACAAACCACACGAAGGGAAGGGTGAACACACTAAATTTCAAAATTTGTGGCTTGGGCCATTTTTGATTGCTGAAAAGTTGGGTCCTAGTTCCTTTCAATTGCAGAGTCTTGAAGGGCAGCTTGACACCTACCCGGTGAATGGCCATGCCTTGAAAAGATACTTTGCCTGATTTTATTTTTGGTATATTTTGTAAATATTTCCTTTTTGTTTTCTTTTGTTTTTGTTTCATGATTTTGATTTGATTGATCAGTTTGGTGTGTTTTAAAACTTATGCATGCTTGTACGTTGAGCCAGTCAGACATAGACCATAGAAAAATCTCTTCGCTAAAATAACTTCTGAAAGATTGTACAAACATCAATGATATATATTTCTGAAAATGATATTGGAAATTGTTGTTTGAAAGAAGTTTACTAATTTCAGTCTCTAAGTGAAGTTTGTCGTGATTATCTTTATATTTTTACGATGTCCCTTTTCCGTAAAGGAATGACTCAACAACGATGTCTCCCTGTCAAAGTAAGTTGTTTTAGAAATAAAACAATTCTGGAGCTGAATAAAGGACAGTATTAAAAAAATTCTGATGAGGTATGAAAATATGAAAACATATCAAGATTTTTCAGCGTCACCCCGCTCAGCTATCCATAAAAGAAAAAAAAAATAAAAATATTAATGAGAGCTGTGGGAAGTGTTTGTAAACCCGCTGGGATACTGAACAGGTCCACTGGCAGCGGGTAAATGCAAGCATGGTGCCAAGACAACTTCGTCGGGGTACTGAACAGGCCTGCTGGCAGCGAAGCAATGTCGGGTACATGAAAATCTGTGAAAAAATTATAAGAAACCTCTTTTAAAAGTCCTTTATTCTAATCTAGAGCTTCTTGACAGGATAAAGACTTCCGAGTGGGTTAAATGGCAACCCTGTCGAGGCTATGGACGCCTGCTGGCAGCAGTGGCCATGCCAATAGTATTGAAGATTTTATCATAAAAATTATGACTTACTGATCTTGAAGATTGTTATTGGTTTGCATCTTTTAAAACCTCGCTGAAAAAGATAGTTGATAACGATGTCAGTACGATTTTTTGGTTGTTGTTTTAAGTCAAATTTTTCTTTTCTGTCCTGATCTGAATTCATTTCTTTTGACAGAGATAACTACTTCTCCCAGCATGTCGCCATTGTTGGCAGCCAACTCATTTTTTTTTAATTGCTATAAAAAAACTGCCTACACCTCTTGTCCTCTAAACGACAAATCATCGTCGCATTGTGCTTCTAGACATTTGTTTCTTTTTTGCGACAATTACAATTTGATTTTGATTTGATTTTTCACAACTGAAAGTGTGAAAATACCTCTCTCGTTGTTTGGACTGTCGTCGTCTTTCATTGATTTGCTGAAAGACACTTGACCATTGGTTTATCACTTCACTGCAACAGGTTTATTCAAACTATATCTGTGCACTTTAATTGCGCAACTTGATTTCTTTATTGGAAATGTTAAGTTATGAGTTATGTTTGATTTTGGATTCATATATGATACAATTATTATTGTTTGAACTCTTAAATTATCGATTTCATATGATCATTGGTTGCAATCTTTTTACAATTCGATTATGCTAAAAACACATTGGAAATATCATAAGTTTGATTTCATATAAAGTGGCAATGGTTTGAGTTTTGCAAAGGCGCATTGATCAACTTTTGGATTTTCGATTTTATGGTTTGAACCCTTGCTCGATACATTGTTTTCTGAGTTGATATTGCTTTGAGTGATCAATAGTTTCAAACTATGTATTGGCATCGATTAAATTTAACCTTGGTGTAAAACGATTGATTGACATGACAGATTGTTGGTTAATGATGGATATGGTGTTGGATTGAACTATACACTTGGCAATTGAATGTAACGTATGGTGTTGGTTCTGTTTCGGGTAAATGGCACGTTGACATGATTGTACACCTATTTGTTGGCCGATACGCATGGCATAAACGATTATGATTATAACAACACTGTACTCAATCATTAATTCAATGCGTGGCAGTGGTAATCCCACCACCTTCGCACGCATGCAGTTAATCCCGGTCTCTTCGAGCATTCAAGTTGTTAAACCCTCTCATTTGTGACTCTGTGCATTGTTTCATCCACTTGGAACCCTACCATGTACAGAAGCCATGGCTCCTGTCGTAAGGGCCGAACCCAACGGGTGCCAAGCACTGTTGACATTTGATGGCGCTCATAGCGATCTGGAAGAATTCGGGTAGCTCGATTTTATTAGAAAGTTTGATGGCTATAACTTCACTGTGGCTCGGAAATTTGCTTTGTCGTTTGATGGCTGTCGAGCCAAAGTTGGAGATGTCCAGCTTGAAATCACTGAACAGTTCCTCAGCTTGGCAACCAGCCTGCCTGTCAAGGGTAAAAAATGGTCGAAAAGTTGCAAAGTTGATGAGGTCCCATGGACATTGTTATTTCAGTCTCGGACAGTCAGCTCATGCGACAGAGGTTTGCCTGCAAAGATGTGAAACCCCGCTAGTATGATCTCTTAATGATTATCAAACAATTCATTACTTGTGAAGGCAGGTACAGGTTTGTCTTTCTGTTTCACTTGCATTTATTAATGGTTTTTATGGGATTCAAACTAAGTTTGCCTCATTACCTACATCGAAGTCTATTCAAAATGGCTAAACGATACAAGCGTAGCCAGGCTGACACTAGCCTATTCCATGTGGGGTTAATTAAAATGATTTTGGTTCATGAATTGAGGTTACGTCGTGATTCCTGGCATGAGTTTCTCAGCCGTAATGGCTTTGAAGAGTCTAACCCTACACAGGTGGATAAGCCCATGGTGACTGAGAGAAAACCTACGCCTGTGCCTTTTAGTTTTTTATTACCCAAACCTAAGCCCGAGTCCCCTACGAATTCACCTATGGTTGTGACTAAACAAACCGAAATTGCTAAGCCTACAACCAAAAAGACTAGAGCGAAGGCTGGTGCTAATGCTCGAGGCAAGAAAAATGCGAGATTGATCTCTCGCATGGCGAGGAATAAACCTAAAAACCCTGCCAAAGCAGAACCTATCATGGTCAGCGAGGATTCTGATTCAAGAATTGAACGTTTTCTCGTTGAAGAGGGCTTCTATAACAAACCCCCTTATGATTTTGTCAAGAACTTACCTCCCTGTTTGCGGGATAATCCTGACTTCCCTGGTATCGAACCGCCTGGTGAAACCCTTGGTGAATCATCGAAACCCTCGATTGCTCAACCTATTGCAACACCTTGCGATCAATGTGGGATGTGGTTGGAAAGGTATTACTTGGATGTCCCAAGGTTGCAATCCAAAATCCATGATTTGGAAAACTAGGTGGTGAGTCTCACTGGTCAGAATGCAAAGTTGCAACCCAACGACAAGAAGCAACGAACCACAGGTTCAATCCTGTTCAAAAATGTCGAGTCTGCTACTGCGATTGTCAATTCAAAATTGACGTAGCCTCAGCAAATGTAATGGTATAACTTTCACTCTTTTATATGGCATGATCATAAGCTCTGCATACATTGTTGACTTGCTCTGTCATGTATTTGTGGTATATAAGTTTTTGATTATTGTTTTCTGGATTGGTTTTGATTAGATTTAGTGTGATTAATCATGATTTGATTTGAATATTCTGTTATCTTTTCTATTGTTGAAATACAAACGATATCTCTGTTCAATTTGGTTATATCCTGTGGGATATGATGGGCAAATTGGTTAGCTATACTGATTGTATATTCTATGTTAAGACCAATTCGTATATCATTGATTACATAATCAAATTTCGAATGGATAACAATAGTAGTTGTTACGATGTGAACTGTATTTCGATGGTAACAAATGTATTATTCAATTGAGATTACAGGGATGGATTGATCATATCAAGTCTTACGATTTGTGTCTATAATTAAATTCAGTTATATGCCCGGTTTGCTGACTCTGTCAAAACCCTGTCTGTCGACTATGAGGTGATCAAACATGATGACTGTTGAGTCGATATGTATGGATTATGATTTCATCCGATAACATTCGAAGCAATTCATACATCGTGATTTTAATTGAATGATATCAATCTGCTGTTGTGATTTTAATTAGTCAATTACAGTTACGACTATACCTATGAATTATTTGAAACTCAGCAAATGAGAACTGTGGTTGGATTCTATGGATACAGTGATGCATGAAATCGTAATGGCTTTCTATATTGGCAATGCATTAAATGATATGAATCTTATGCTAATCGATAATGATTGTTTGTATTTTATGCGATTTGGTTTACCATTGATTTGTGTTTATAAAACAATATTGTTAAAATTTGATTCGATTTTATGCAAATTGGGAAAACAGAGCATTCCTACTCTGTCCCGATTGTATTCTATTCGATTTGATTTTATTTAAAAAGGATTATTTTTGAATCATTAATAATTTGTCAATTATTAAAAGATGATTGGATTGGATTTGATTTGATTAT
The DNA here is from genome assembly GCA_032191745.1 of Picea mariana. Lineage (NCBI taxonomy): Eukaryota > Viridiplantae > Streptophyta > Pinopsida > Pinales > Pinaceae > Picea > Picea mariana. The sequence goes on along the minus strand of JASDQU010515088.1, from coordinate 43,044 downwards.
ATATCTTGTCCTGTTTACTATTCTAGACTAGCTACAGAATCGGGAGATTCTGTAGCTAAGTCTATAGAGTCAATTTTGTTATTGTTTTCTTAATAAAACACTCCTCTAACTTGATCTTTGTGTCTATTCCAGGCAAATTCGAATTGGCAATGGATATGATATAAGTTAGAAGATATCTTAAGGATTTCCCTTGCAATTTTAGTTACATAGTTTAAGGAATTTTGGGATTATGCCCAGATTGTGTAAAACTGTTTACTATTATTCACAAGGATGTTTTACCTTGTGATAAAACTATATAAACCTATGGTTTTGTAATAATTGATCATCCTCAGTTGTGGGAGAACAAGGATATGTAATTCTGATTCAAACTGGAGCAGAATTGATGTTTTGTCATAGCTTTCTCTTTTCAATATATCAACACTTTGTTCCTGGTTTTGTATATCATCGTGTTTATGGTTTAGTATTACTTTTCTATCTAAAGCATATGCAATTGATATAATTTCTTTACTGTTATACATATCTTGTTGCTTCCAATTAGATAAAAGACATAACAATTATTGATTCAATTTCTGAATGATAGCTTTGTCGTCTTCATAAATCGAATTATAATATATAGATTTGCTGCATAATAGGTTTCCCTTTTGCAGAAATTTATAATCAGAAAATTGTTATGATTTATTTTATGTCTTGTTTTTCATGTATCACACTTCAAGAAGCAGCATAGCTGATCGTTTTCGATAAGCCTAAGGACTAAATGGTGTGAATTTCTTCCTCCGACCAGCTTAAGAAGTCATCATACACAGGGCAGACTTGGAGCGTTTCCAGGTCAATTAGTATTTAGTTTAATGCTTTTATTAAGTAGTTTAACATAGATGTAATTTTGATTTGTTTTAATTTCAGTTAGTTTACTTTCTTATTCATAAATCATAAAATCAAAAAGAGTTACCTTCGCTGTCTTGGGACAGCAAGCAAATTAGTTTCACAGGTTTATTCAAATCTGTAGATTGTATATTTGTGAATAAACTATAATTAAACTGATAATTAGGTAGTTGATTTGAGTTATTATAAGAGTAATTTGTAGTTTGTAGATAGAATAGTTAGCATAGTTGACATTTTAGTATATTAGTTCCTTTATTTGTTTTATTAGTTTCTAGTTTCCTTAGTTGAGATCACTTAACTCAGATCAATTCTCTCTTTGGTTTTCTTAGGAGACCTTAGAGAGTTCAACGGAGCCGTTAAACTCGTCAAGGTGGTCCATTCCAAATGGCTTGGGTTATTTAGACAACCCTGGACCGGTTCCACTCTCCCAGTTGAAGGATGGACTGTTTCGCCCGTCAACACTACTATATCGAAACTGAGGTCAACTCCTCCATATTCTACAATGACATGAGCTTTGAAGAGGAAGAGTCGACAACCATCATGACTGCCGATGATAAAGCCGTGCGATGAGCAACATAGTGCATCGACCAAAGGAATCGCGTGAAGAATGAGATATGGAACATGAGTTTCAATGAGGATGTTAGCAAAGAAGGGGCAGGGACCGGTGTATGGATAAGTCCTCCCAAGGTGGGAACAAAAATCTGCTCATAAAATCTCACTTTCGACTGTACAAATAACATGGCTAAGTATGAGGCATTGATTTTGGGCCCGAAGGTTTTGAAATAATTGGGCACAAAGAGGATAGAAGTGCATGGGGACTCTGAGCTGGTTATAAACCAAGTGAAAGACATATATCAATCCAAACACCCCAGGATGAGAGCATACAGGAACCTAGTGCTGGACCTCCTCAAATAATTCTCAGAGTATAATCTGTCGATGTTCTCGAGGGGGAAGAATTAGATCGTCGATGCATTGGCCACCTCAACCTAGGTCTTTAAAATTCCCATATTTCCCAACAAAAAATATGAGATCAAAGTCAAACACAGGCTAACAGTTCCTGATAATATCAAATATTGACAGGTGTTTGAGGATGCAAAATAGGTGGAGAGATTTCTTCAAATGAGTGACAAGTTCGTTAACATAAACATTGATGACGAGTGCTTCTAGGAGAAATATGAGAGAGAATATGCGCACAGTGATGATGACCCTTTCCAAAACCATATAGCAGGAAGGAACATAGTACAACTGAAGAATAATATCATCCCAAAGGGGTTAGTTCTGTTAGAAAATATTTTTGATGAAAACGATGTGGCTAGAAATCCCAAGATCACTGCAAATGATGAGGATGTCTAAGATTGCAACATCGGGACTCAGGAGAACCCAAAAATAATCAAATTATCGAAAATTCTCAATCTAGAGGTCAAACAAGACTACATCAAGCCCATGAAGGATTTCCCCAATGTTTTTTCTTGAATTTATGATGACTTGAAGGTTTATGACACTAAAGTGATTCAGCGTGTCATTCCTCTCAAAGAAGACTAGAGGCCTTTCAAAAAAAATATGAGATGGATAAATCCCTTGTTGTTTCCGTTGATCGAAAAGGAGGTAAAGAAACTGTTCAAAGATAAAATTATCATTTCTTTTAGGTTTTTGAAATGGGTTGCCAAACTAGTGCCTGTAAGAAAAAAGAGCAGTGAAATAAGATTGTTTGTGGATTTTTGAAACTTGAACAAAGTGTCCCTAAAGGACAACTACCCTCTCCCTAAAATGGAATATATTCTGCAAAAAGTACTAGGGTCCCGAAAGATTTCCATTTTTGATGGTTTTTTGGAAGGTAAAGACGACTTTTACGACACCATGGGGAACATTCATGTATGCTAAGATGCCTTTCGGCGTCATGAATGCCATAGATACCTTCTAGAGGGATATTGACATAGAATTTGCTGACGAAAAGGAAATTTTTATCATGATCTATCTAGATCACATCATAGTGTACTCTAACTCCGATGAACAACACCTCGGGCATCTGAAGAAGGTCTTCCAGAAATGCAGGAACTTTGGCATATCATTGAATACAAAAAAGTCACATTTTGGGATGTAAGAATAGAAGTTTTTGGGTCACATCATTTCAAAAGAGGGTATAAATATAGACCCCAACAGGGTTGAAGGAATCCTGAAAACCATCACTCCATGCATCAAAAAGGAGGTGTAGTCCTTCCTAGGAAGGTAAATTTCTTGAGGAGATTCATCTCGAACCTGGAAGAAATTGTAAAACATATCACATGTATGCTTAGAAATGGGAACGAGATCAAATAGAACCCTGAAGCCAGGAAATCATTTGAATATATCAATATAGAACTGACTAAGGCTCCTGTGTTAGCCAGTCTAGACTTCATGAAGAATTTCATGTTGTTCTCATTCACATCAGAGCATACGATTGTTGGCGTGATGTTACAGAAAGATGATCAAAACTTTGAGAAGCCTATGGCCTATTTCAGTTGTACGTTGAGGGATTCCCCACTGAGGTATGAAATTATGGAGAAACAAGCATACGCCTTAGTAAAATCCCTAAAGGAGTTCAGAACATATATATTACACTCCCATGTTATCTCTTACGTTCCCAACAACTCAGTTAAGGATATCCTGACTCAGCCTGACCCTGAGGGAAGAAGAGGTAAGTGGATAGTAGCCATGTTGGAATATGACCTTGAAATCAAACCCACGAAGCTGATTAAGGGTCAGGGCCTTGCAAAGCTGATGGTGCAGTCGAACTGCGACATTTTGGGAAACAACTTCATCATTGATTTGTCAGAGAATCGTTAGGAAGAAACTACTGCGCAAGTGTCTTAAAGGTTCATCGATTCAATGTGGTATACAAACATCATCTATGTGTTGAGGAATCTGTAAGCCCCTCTGGGTTTAAGTAAGAACAAGGCCAGATTCTTAAAGATCAAATCTGGTAAGTTCTGCATATTGGATAACTCACTGTATTGGAAATATCCTAGAGGGATATTGTTGATTTGTTTGATGGAAAACGACGCAAAACAAGCTAACGGGGAATTTCACAAAGGAGACTATGGAGGAAATCACTACCACAAAACCACCGTGAATAAAATCCTAAGAGCAGGTTACTATTGTCCTAGCATCTTCGAAGATGTATACAAATAAGTTTCAAGTTGCCATGAGTGTCATATTTTCGATGGAAGGAGAAAGATGCAGCCCCTACCGCTGAAAATGATCTCGATCGAACCACCTTTCATGCAATGGGGCTGGGAATTTATAGGGGAGATCCATCCGTCATCCTTGGTGCAAAAAAAATGCATACTCATGGCCACACGTTACTTGATGAAATGGATGGAAGTGATTCCAATGAAGCACGCTATTGTTGTAGTCATCATTCAATTTGTGGAGACAAACATCCTATTGATATTTGGATGCCCTATCAATATCATAACAGATAATGTGGCTGCATTCAAGTCCAAGAAGATGGAGAATTTTTGTCAGGATTACAATATAACCCTAGGAAATTCTATAATGTATTACCCAGAGGGAAATGGGTTAGCAGAGTCATCAAATAAAAGTTTGACTAGGATCATCAAAAGACTCCTACAAGACAACAAGAAGGCCTGGCATAAAAATCTTATTTACGTGCTATGGGTGGACAAGGTCACTACCAAGAAGTCCATATCGATGTATCCATTCCAAATCGTATAGGGCGAAAATGTGGTTTTCCCCACCTCATTGGGGTTGCTCGTCGAGAAGTTGTTGCAGGAACAAAAATCCAATCCAGATGATGTGCAGAGAAGGATAAATTAGCTGATTCACAAACATCAAATGAGGGAGCAGGTGTACAATCGATCATAACTCCACCAGGAAAGGATGAATAAAACCTTCGATAAGAATTCTAATCAGGAGGAATTTCAGAT
>JASDQU010515088.1:20645-38172 GCA_032191745.1 Picea mariana | reverse complement strand
AAAAGAAATCACGGAAAGTTCGATCATCTCTGGTCAGGTCCATTCAGAATCATTGCATATCGCAAGAACAATGCTTATTTTCTATAATATATTAATGGAGAATGTCTTGGTTGGGGTCCTATAAATGGAAGGTTCCTCAAACACTATATGGTGCAATAAATTCCATTTAAGTCACATGTCATTGTAAATAGTCATTTTATTTTGTCTTCAAGATAGGATTTTTCGAGTCAGTGTGTCACAGAAAATTGAAGCCCGAAGTAAAGGCCCTGAGTTTATACTGAGTCTCTTAGAAACTATGTCGATAAGTTTAGGTTTCATTTTGTTTTTCATGTTTTAGTGTCTGAAAGTTGAATAAAGCCCAATAGTCAGACACCTAGTCTACTATTCTTTGCTACCTCACTAGGAGGATAGCATCCTTGTTGGAGGCAATTATTAGTGCCATCATTTTTCTTTTTTTAATAAGACTCGGTCTTAGTCGAGTCACGGACCGTGTGTCAAAGCATGTGAGGTCAAGTATCGAACAACAAAGGGGTCGAAGTCAGTAAGTGGTCAGTTGTCCCTTGGAGATGGGAAGGGATGTTAGATTCAAAACATGTGTAAATGGTACGATTCTATTCCCAAAGGGTTAGGTCCTCTCAGAAAGGAAGTTTTTACGTGTCGAGTGTCGAGGAAACTTTTTAAATAGAATTCGCGTCATCAAGTGCAATGACCATCATCAACTCATTATGAAGGTTGAAAGAATGAAAAATCACAATGCCATATCACATATGCTCTAAAGCCCTTATCAGATGTACTTCACACACCCCAAAGTGTACTCATCATGTAGATGTTCTATCGTAAATCTGCAATTCGTTTCGAAACATCCAGTCACCATGAATTTAGTGTTCCCTGGAACGATTCCACCTCCCACCCACTCTGTTATAAATTCTAGTTTTTCTACATGCATTTTGTTCGCCATCCAAGCTCATGCACGTTTTGTAGTCCTTCTTGCAAACCCAGGTTGATCAATATTGTTGCCTTGGACCTGTGCCAAATCCACCACGCAGAGGACAAATAACCATTGCGTCATGGAAACCTCCCAAAATATTAGGAAGGGCATGCAAAGTGGCAGAAGGGCTGGGACCAAACCCCAAAAATTGACGTTGATCAATGAATATCCATAGGTAAAATCATCCTTCGAACAGTTTGGGTGCATGGCCTTTTGCAGGAAAATACAAGGATTTAATATGAGACTAGATGAGCAATTCACATTCAACTTCAATGGTTTATGCATGGTAATTGTGGGTGTCACTATCCATGTAACAAAATAAACTCTGTCGACTGCGAAAAATATTCATCTGCGTGACGAAAAGTGGTTCAAAGGCATGTCCTTGGACACGCAGTGCTATGAATACTTCATCAAGCAAGACTTTTTAGGTGGGAAGGTTGAGACAGGTGTTCCGAGTAGATGTTTGCAGGAACCTTTTCAGAGGCTCCTTGGAGTAATTAAGAAATATTTCCATTGTGAGGGGAGGTTCAACATAGTGCATTCGCATCACATTATATTTCAGATGCACTTCATGGGAAATATACCATTAAATCTTCCCTTTTTATTACACTAGAGCCTCTGAGAGATGGAGGACAACGCCTGGAATGAAATTGATCAACTAAAAAGGAAACTATCTCATGTCTCGTTGATTAAATTGCTGGTAGTTGAGGATTTAAAACAATCGGAAAGAAAATGGGATTATTTTTTTCTCGCAGTGGGCATTCCCAAGGATCCAAAGGAATATTTCCCTCCCCCCTCAGAAAGGATAATATCACATCGCACGAAGGCCAGAGAGGGAAAGGATGCGCAGGAAGGGAGGACGTTGGAAGCCTTTTCCCCCCAACAAAAAATACCCCAAAGAAGGGGCAGGCCAAGGAAGAAAACAAAAGTTGGGGAAGCCCGAGTACTGAGCAAACCGCCTGCAAAATCAGTTGCAAAAGAATTTCTCATGCGTGCCATTCGGTTGGAACCTGTCGAAGGTACAAGATGAGAAACATGGAGCAGGACAAAGAGGACAGATGTTGAAGGCACAAATGTTCATGAGCCATCCTAGTAGCTTAAAAAAGAGCATCTTCATATCGTCGATATTTACCAGGAAAACAGAGAACTAAGACAACAGTTAGAGGCACAGACCCTTGAAGTGTTAGCATCACAAGGCCGAGAAGGGAATGTGACGTGGCTCAAGAGACAAATTAGGGAAGTGCAGGATTCAATCATACAGTTGCATGAAACATGGAGGATTTCATAAGAAAGGAATGTGAAACACTTCAGGCAATGTGAAGCAGCCAGGGAGAAAGTCTGTGTGACTCTTTCCAGCACGCAAAATAAGCATGATTAACTAAATTCATTCTTGTATTCTAAAACGTGGTGCAGATTTTAACAGTTTTGAAAAAGGTGTCACCTTTCAAACGGTGTTTTCATTTTGGTAATGACCACGACAGTTTGCAGTCACTCGCCACATATGCACTCCATCAAATGATCACGCGGAAAAAATCAAGGCCATTTCAGTAGATGGCAGGAGTCTGACAGAGTGCTTGATCGTTTGGATACCCTTTCAAAGGAGTACATTGACACATCACTCTCCCCATGATGAGATCTCACTGATGACTGAATTGCCATGGAAAGACGAGCGGTTACAATGAAACCGAATATAGTTATTTTCTATTACTGGAAAAGCGTCATACGAGGAGTCATCTAACAAGAGAATTGTCAGTTTCCTAATTTCTAGGAACATTAGTTAGAAAGCACGACAGACCAAGCGACGCCCTAGCCTATATATTTTCTCTTTTCGATGTAAGCCTAGTTGGTTGGAAAAAATAGTGTAGACAGTTACTATTGAATGTAGTTTTGAGCTCGATCAAAATTTAATGCAAAAGTCCTTAAGCTTTGATGAAAATATTCTAATTGTAGCAGTTGGATGTATTGTTTCCTTTATTTGCGTACGTACTTCCTATATTCTTTATTCACCTCTATTTCTATCTGAATCAGACCATAATTTCAAACCTAGGATTCATTATGTAGTGCCCTAGATTTGTTCCATTTAGACAAACTGTGATTCCTCTAAGTTAACTCTGAATTCATCCTTAGCGGTGCTCCGAGTTGCTTCATGTGTTTTTCCCCTCACCACACATAATGATTTTAAACTGAAAATTGTTGCTTACTTATCCTTTATCCTCTCAAGTTCAGCCACCAAGGCATTTGTTTCTATCGTTTTCTTAGATCAACTCCATAGCCCGAGGTCTTACTCTATTTTGCCAATAGAACCAGAAATTATTATTTAAAGGTGTTAAATCTAGCTGAAAAATTAAAGCCATATATTGTATCGAGACAAAGTCTCCGAAGAGAGGCCTCTCCAGGTCCAAAAGGCTAGTATCAGGTCTCAAATTTGGTTTGTAGGTTGCCTCTCTCATTCGTTTCTCTGTCGAATGAAGTTTAAAGAGAGCTGAAAAGTCCTATTCCATTTATTTTGTGAGTAAGAACTTGTCCCCTACCGAGTTAAACTATACAATTACCAAAACAGAATTCTTGGAAGTGGTCCATGTCATTAATAAATTTCTCCATTACATCATGTGATACAAATTATTTGTACATACAAATCACTCTACCATTAGAATTCTCATGAATAAACCCATTACCAATGGCCGAGTGAATAGGTGGCTCCTATTATTGCAAGAGTTTAATATCATCGTCCTTGACCGACCTGGAAAGGAGAATTTATATGTTGATTTTCTTTCATGCATAAAACATGAGGGTGATGATATTCCTGTTGATGATAGTTTTCCAGATGAGCATCTTTTTAACCTCTCTTTAAATAACCCATGGTTTGCAAACATGGAAAATTATTTGGCTACTAGGAAGGTTCCAGCTCATTTGTCACCTCATGAAAAATGTAGATTTATCACGCAAAGTTATAACTACTCTTGGGTTGGCCATGACCTTTTTCGTACTAGACCATACTTCATTATTCGTAGATGTGTCCAAGAAGATGAGACACCAAAAATCCTACGAAGTTGTCATGATGGACCATGTGGTGGCCATTTTTTCGACAAATGTACAACATATAAGGTGTTACATTCAGGTTACTATTGGCCTAGCATTTTTAAGGATGTTGCCAAATATGTGAGTAGTTGCGATAGCTTTCAAAGGATAGGAAGACCCACATCAGCTGATGAAATTCCCTTACGTTCCCAAGTTATGATAGAACCTTTCAAGAAATGGGCCCTTGATTTTGTAGGACCAATTCCCCCCATGTCTCGTAAGAAGAACTATATTTTGATTTGTACAGATTATGTCACCAAGTGGGTAGAATAAAAAGCCTTATTTAGGGCTATCAAAAAATATGTTGTTGAATTCATTTATGAATACATATTTACCCCCTTTGGTGTTCCTTATGAAATTTTTACAGACCAAGGCACCCAATTCACTTCCAATTTGATGAAGGAATTAACGAATAAATATGGGATCAAGCATTTCAAGTCATCTCCATATCACTCACAAGCTAATGGTCAAGTAGAGTCCAAAAACAAAGTTTTGGAAACTACATTAACCAAAATTATTCAATTACACCATAGGGATTGGGATGGTAGACTTCCAGAGGCTTTGTGGGCATATCATACCACCTAGAGAAATACCACTGGGCATGCCCCCTACGAACTAGTGTATGGAAAACAAGTATTTCTACCAATAGATTTGCAAGTAAGGACTTTCCGTATTGCCGAAAAATTGGGATTAAACCTAGATGAGGCACATAAACAATGAACCCTACAATTAAATGAGTTGGATGAGATTAGGAAAGATGCTATCCAATGAACAATGTTAGTTCAAAACCAGAGGAGCAAGTGGCATGCCAATTTTATTAAGAAGAAACAATTCCAACCTGGTGATTGGGATTTTTTGTTTGACTCCCGATTTAAAAATTTTAAATGAAAAATTACCACTCGGTGGTTGGGTCCTTATGAGGTAGTTACTGTATATGATAATGGGGTTGTTAATATTAAAACAATTGACAATGGACAAGTCTCTTTTGTAGTGAATGGACACCAACTCAAACTTTACCACATACCCATTTCCAAAGAAGAGTTTCTACAAATCATGTCAAGTGACAAGGCATTGAACTTAGTAGATGGGGAAGTTTGTTCTACCTCCACATGTTCTTGAAACTTTTTCTGAATTTTGATTGTACATATGTAAATAATTTGAAGTGTTTTTTTGTGGATAAACAATTTTAGAGAATTTTGCAGGTATTTATTTCACCAGGAATGGATAATTTCAAGGAGACAAAAAGGGAAGTATTTTCCTTTGAAAAAGATATTGCTATATCTAAACCATGTTGTCTACTTGAGCATTAATTGAATAATGGATTTTTATTATTGCTTGTTCTTAATTAGCCATATTTTTTCAAGATTTCTATCTTCCTTTTTCTCAAGGCATATTTAATGGCAGTTTCTCTTAACCTCCAACACTAGAGGATATGAGGAAGTGACACCTTGTCTATCAAATCTAGACGTTACTCGTACACTTTCCCCAAGTATGTTGAGTAGGCGAGTAAAGTATCTTTATGAAAGAGTAGCAAGAATGTATGATTAGCGGTTAGCCATGGAAACATCACTATAACTTAAAAAAAGAAGAAAGTGAGTCAATCCTAAAGATAACCTTTTGTTCTTTTCCAATGGTACCATCCACTACACACTAAAAATGATTGATTATACCATATATTTAGATAGGATAAGTCCTCTTAAGTACCCCTTACATCAGGCCAATCTATCAGGAATACATAAAGAAGAGTAATCCTCTAACATAAAAACCATCCCAGTCCTAAGTAAAAATTTCAGAGCTATCCCCCCATCTTCTTGCCAAAACTAAATCTTTATTTAAAATAATTAAAAGATGGTGGACCAGTCTCTGCTATAAAAGGGTGCAAGAGGCTAACCCATCGAGATACTAAACATGTCTACTAGCAGCGGGTACCTACTTGTGGTATGACTAGGTAAACCCGTCAGAGTACCGAACATGCTTGATGGCAGTGGGACATTCTACCTAGCGAGGGAGATGATATAACAAACACTAAATAAATTTCCTAAATATTTAAACTTGTCCTGATGTATGACATTACTTGTAGACAAAGATGAAAACAAGTATCCATGGTTAAGCAAAGGTCAATGAACTTCCATTAGGAACTAGCTTTAAGACTATCCTAAGGCTCCCTCTCCTACCTCTTCTTAACTGTATGTAGGATGTTTTGTCCTACAGGTGGGGCCATACTTTAACCATCTTGTCAGACTAAGTTGTGAAATTTATATCTACACTTGGCAAGCTGTAAATCTTAGGCTATTGGGAGAATTGTCTGGTTCCCTATATTTTTTATTGTGAGGTGTCACAATACTTAGGAGTGGGGGAGGGGATTCCTAAGAAAAAAAATGATAAACACTTCCCATCTATATTATAATCCATGAGAAGAGGAAGTAGAATCTCTGTAAAAAATTGTGATATTGTTTTCACGATATTCTGGGCTATTATATCAGCAGTTTTTTTAATTAAAATGCTAAATTATATACTGTTGACATCACTGTGTGTTATCATCCTTCTATACACGTGTTTTAATGAAATACTACTTAACTGGTTCTTTGTGTCAATTACAGACTGTTAAATGTTGACTACAGATTTGTGTTACACGCCTATGAACAAAGGAACAAATTATTTAATAGAGGAAGAAATTATTTGATAGAGAAAAAAATGTTTTATAGTGTTACAAGAACGATGAAAAGGAAATTAACAGTGGATCATTCTATTCACACTTATCCTGTCCATTCTCCTATTCACCATGACTGTCAAAAATTGCCCAAGCTGAGTGCTACGGGTGAACATCCATTATAATGGGGATAATTTCTACTTCCACAGGAGTACCATATGAAGGTCCATATGGACTTCCATTTGGAAGACCGGATGGGGTTCCATCTAGACAAATGGATGAAGCACCATATGGAGGACCGAATGAGGTATGCATATACTGTAAATGACCACGATTGCATGAAAACATGATTGTTTGAATGGATACACCTATTTTACTGGTAAGTTAAGATGAATTGAATGGTATGTTGTTAAAATTCATGTTGATAATTAAACTCAAACTTTTTAATGCATTGTTTTATGATCAAATGTCCACTTCGAAGACTTGTACATTGATCTAATTCACACATAATTGCAATTGCCTCCAAAGTACAACATTCAAAATTCAAAATTTTTGCAATCATAGTCACACATGGCAATCGTGTGTGATGAATTTGCTCACAAATTCAACCGTTTTCCACCTTAATTGCATTAAAAATCGGGTATTTTCCCCCAATTGTCATTCCACTCATCCCTTGTTTGTTGTGTCGCACTCGCCCTCTGCCTAATTTTGTTCTTTTGTTCATCCTCCGCTAACCATGCCTAAATGCTATGAAATTTCCTCCTATAATGAGCTTTTGGCCATTCCTGAATTCAGAGAATGTAGAGAGATTTTCCTTTGCGCAGGGTGGGGACCATTCTTGGCCAGTCTGAAGGGACACGATGATGGTGTCTCACTGCAATTTTCTCTTGGGTATGATGTGAGGCTATCACACGTAGGATCTCTGGCCTTATTGGTCTTTGAGGAGTCAATTTCCTTGGCCAAAAAATTTCCATGGGTTGGGGATCGATGGTTCAAACACCATCAATTTCCACAGCCAAGTGTTATAACCCTAAATTGCACCATAGATGCATACTTGGCATCAGGCCCTCTTACTTACCATTTTTTCCAAGCCATCACTAAGAAACTCTTCTTAAAAATACTATTTTGAATATGTACATGCCCTACACCATTACAGCCCATATATGTACACTAGTTTCACCATTATTTCCCACGTATGTATGCTAGTTGCACCACTACAACCCTCGTATACTCTCAAAAGTTGTAAAAATTAAAAAGTTGCAAGGAATTCGTTGATATTACGGGCTATTGGGTAGTTTCCCAACTGTCCCACTGCCTATAATCCATCGCTCAATCGAAAAAACATCCTCTTGTCATATAAAAGGAGGTGTTGGGGTATCATTATAGAGCTAAGCATAAGAATAGTGAAACTCCACCCATTTCACTTTCCCCCTTTGCCCCAAGAATTTGCAGCCACATTGTGAGTTTTGAGCCATAATTCATTATTCTTGCCTTTTTCCTCCATTGCAAGCCTAATCCATTCCCTAGAGAGAGTTGAAGAGGAGAAAGATACATGGAAGCACAGTTGGATCTTTGTGAAGAGGAGCCCAGACCAGGTTCGAGGAGCATTCACCAATCTCATTGTAAGTAACTTTGTGAGATTAATAAAAAGGAATACTTTTTTTTTCCCGAATATGATGCGTTCAATCTTTATATTTCATTATGACATCTAACCCACTAATTCATATATGAGATGCATGTTCATAGTTCTTTGTTTGTATGTTTATGAATGCAGGTCAACCTTGGGAGGAGACTCGTAGTTGAGGAACAACTGAATGCAAAAGGATCGACACATGACGTGGAGTTTAAGGTAGAGTTACCAAATCTTTTTACTTTGCTTTTTATGCATGAATGTGGGGTGTATTTGGGGTAGTTGTTAAAAAGTAGGAGACTTTAGACGGTTATCTTTGCCTACATGTTGAACCCTAGTGTAGTCCATAGGGGTTTTTTCCACTATAGCATAATTGGTGACCATACTGGGGAAGCCTCTAGGGTTTTTAGGGGATATTGTTTTGGGTGTTTTAATTGGTTTTGCTAGCTTTTTTGAGTTTTCGGTAAGTTTCTGAGTCTTTAAGGGATTTTGGTCTGTCATACCAGTACTCCCTGCCTTGTCAGCCTAACTATTAGTTTTCTTTTTGATAATTTACAGAGGTGTACGCGCCCTGTAGTGGGTATGCACGCGTACATATGTGCCCTAGATTTTGACAACCCGTGTACATACGCAGGCTGCTTAAGTGTCAGTAGTGTGCCTATGTCAAGAATTTTTTTCTAAAAGAAGTGGTAGCCAACCTCTTCCCTAATTGAATTCATACTTCTCAGGGGTTTCTTTATCTAGTACTGGTCTCTATTGTTACAGTCTATAGCCTGGGTTTGACGTCAGTTTAGCTTATCTTTATCACGATTTCTTGTGTTTTCTTAGTAAGGGTTTGAGACCAGTTTTTGAGTCTTTTATGATCATCTTATTTAATATCATTAGTGACTCCCCGCAATCCATAGTAGACAAAAAGTTAGTTTTTTATCTTGTCTTGTCTTCATTTTTTCCCTTTACTTTCTTTAGAAGAAAAGAAAAAGAAGTCATTTCAAGTTTATTATTTTGAAGCATTAAAAAAATATATATATCATTGCTTTGTTTGGTAAGTAGTTAGGTTAGTTGTCTTCACTTGTCAGGAAAAAGAGTGCTTTCTTAAGTTCTATACTGAATTATTAGAACACTAAGTAGCTCGTAGTCGATAGAAATCTTGTTTTGGGATTTTCTTTTAAAATATCTTAGAAAAAGTAGTTACGAAAAGTTGGTGAAAGAGTTTAAATTTGCAAATCTTTATTTGTCAAAAAGAAGTAGTTTTCTTTCAGTTTCATTTAATGCTCTTCTCTTTTGTCTCTTAAAATACACCACTATTTTCATTTTCTTTTCCTTGAATTGAAGCAACACACTTAAAATTAACGTGAAATTAAAATTTATTAGACTTTATGTTTGTAGGGTCCATCAACTAGTCTAGGCTAGAGCCTTCATTTAGGTTGGAGAGGAAACTCTTCAAGGATATAAAACAAACATATGAGTCTGATCTAGGGAGTGTGAAAAGTATAGTAAACATGAAATTTATCCAATACCCCCCTCTAACACAGGGAACAAACACGAGGTCACATGCGGAAAGGTAGCAAAGATAACCCCTCCAAAGCCAGACCAAGCGTAGTGGGGAACACATATAGAGGACTTGTCTTGGGATTCTGTTGATCATATTCTGAAAAACTTTCTTTCGATACCCTCGATAGGTTTCAGGCATGATATCTTTCTCATTGCAGTCCACCTGACTTTCGACTATACTCGCCTGGTGACTGTTCGCACGTTGGCAACCTAGTTGCCTTTATTCTAGTGACTTACAAAGGTGACTGTGGGGGTATACCGCAGTACCTAGGGAAAACATCGGGCCATGATTTGTAGAGTATACTCGAAGGTTGATTCTGTATTCAAGTTTCACTTGCACCAATAATTTTCTCTAGTGTTGGCTAGTGTAACTTTTCTTCCAACTAGTTAGTGGTTTGATTGCTTTATCTCATAGGAACTCTTTCTAGTGAGTGCTAGTTTTCAACGTTAGTAAAATCCCTAGTGTGTCATTGATCTTCTCAAAAATTGGAATATCAAGAGCTCCATCGGTCGTGAAGGCTTCATGGCCTATCGTCGATTGAATTGGAGCCACCCCCACCACCACTGAGGCGAAGACTTGACCAACAGGGGTCATTTGAGGCAATCGGGCCACAGGAAACTGCACTTGAGCCATCCCCGAGAGAAGAACTCTTGCATCCGGAGGTGCCTACTATTTATGACCTTGGAGTGGAAGCTCTCTGTTAGACATCAAAATCACTGACTTCGATAGTGTCGCAAGTGTCGTCATTACAAGTGTTGCAAGTGTCGCATTTTGCTCACAACTGTCACAAGTGTCAGGAAAAGAATATTGCCATGATGCTTATGTCGTGCCTATAATGACATCAATAAGACACTTGACACACATCAAACACTTTATTTGTAAGAGGAGTAATGATTAACTGGGCTTATGAACCTCTTGCCATCTGAAAGAAGCCAAAACAATGAGTTTTTGGAGGAGAGCGCTCCCTTATACCTCTCTTGGGAGTGTTGGCGCCCCCCTTACACTGTCTGGGAGCTCTATAAAGCTCTGTTGGCCCTTCTAAGGGAGAAATGGTGTGTTTAGGGAGTGTTGGCGCCCCCCTAAAGCCTACTGGGGAGCATTATAATGCCCTGATGGCCCTTTTAAGGGAGAACTGCCTATTTTGGGCAGTAGTTAGTTTGTTAAGATGAATGGGGGGAAGATCCCTTCAATCCCTGAAGGAAGTTGGATTCGAATCCCTAGTCAATCCATGATCCTAGGGAAGATCCTCAACTGAAGGAGAAAATTCCTCAACTTACCCCAAGAATATCTCAAGTGGTTGAGCCTCTCCAAGGCTATATAAGCAGGCTTTCTCATGGTAAAAAGGGAATGCAAATGGAGAATTACACCAAACTTATGATCTCATAAGTGGTGCTGGAACAGAGATGATTTGGAAGTAAGAGACCTATGATATCATAGGGAACAATTGGTGAAGATATCGTCATTTTGATCATGGATCTTTTGAGCAAGGGTTAGACAAGGAGGACTTGGCAGAATTGTTGCATTCCATCTATGGATGTAAGTAATGTTTTGTCCTCATTAATATGATTTGCTTGGCCTGTTTCTTTCTAATTCATGTTAGATATCACATGAATTTGTCTCTAAGTAGATAGGTCTATTTCAGACTAATCTTGATAGAGTAGGAAGGTGGTTGTACTTTCATTTTTCTACAGGGCTCATCGAGGAGTGAAAGATTGGAGATCAACTCGAAGCGTGCAGGGAAAAACACCGATAAAAGGTATGCCTTTCCTCCTTTCTCCTCATGCATTAGTTTGTGTAGGCCTAAAATGAAGTCAGTGACCATGATAAGAACTTTCTATCTTGAGGGTTAAGAGTCTAGCTCTCAAGAGGAGATCTACTTGTCCGCAAAGAGATTTTCCTTCAACAGAAATTGGCGACACCACTGGGCATTCGAATCGAAACTTTTCAGTTTTGATTTCTCCTCGTAGACCTTGTCTTACCCCTTGTTGTTTTCAGATATTTTTCACCCCATATTTTTGATTTCGTATGTTGATTGACTCTTTACCCCATCACATTCAACTTGCTTGTCAAAATTTGACTGAAATTTTGGGATTTTGGACATTTTTATGGGTTTTTTAAGCCTGGCACCCCTGTGCCCATGTTAGCAGAGCACCAAAACTCCCTTAAGGTGTTGGAAAGAGATTTATAATGCCCTAGTGTCCCTTACACCAGATCGCCAACCCCTTTTTGCACAAAATCTTTTAAAAAATTGCATTTTTTGGAGGTCCAAACCCTGTTTTTTCACTTGCTGAGCTTCTTTGTGACTCAATGCTTCTTCCTTTGACCTTTGACATGCTTCCTCTTGAGAATTAAACGCCTTATTGTTCATATTTTTTTCCCTTCTTCATCATTTTTGAGTTTTTGCTGTTGAGAGCTTGAAGTCAATCCGTTGCTTTCTTCTCTCCCATCTGACTGAGTAGGAACTCTAGTGAAGGACACCAAAAGTATGTGACTCTTCTCTTTTGGTTCTTTGAGGTCATCTTGTCCAATCTCTTTCTCCTTCCTTTTTCATTTTTGGTTGTCTTTCTCTTGTTTGATCGAAAAAGGGTGTGTTGTTTGTGTGAAATTTTCTCATACTTGTCAGAATCTCCTTGATCTGAAAAGGCAATTAGCAGGACAAGTTTTGCATTGAATTAATCATTCGCATAAAAATGACAAAAGTACATCTTAGCGATTGGTTTTCATATTAGAAATCTTTTCCAAAATGTTTTAGAATTACATTGGATTGGATTTGAGAACAAAATTGATTGAGGGCATCTCTTATTAGTGTTTGATAGTGAAAACAACTTTTTCTCTCTCCCTTAAATAGGCATTCATCGAAAAGAAACGATCGCTTATCATCTTTCATGCATTTTTTGGGACTTGAGTCATCATTCCATCAGTTTCACTTTCATACACCCTTTGAGTAAACAACAACCACTAAAATCAACACTTAACTAAAATCTATCAGACTTTTTACATCTTTGTTAGCAAACCTACATTAGTTTAAGGTGTAGGGATTTGGAATAGGTTGAAAGGATAACTTTCCAAAGCTATCAAACAAACTTAGTATCTTGCGGTAGGGAGAGTTAAATCCAATTTTCGTATAGTCTTGCTGGGATCCCCCTCTCACACAGGGGTTATGCACGAGGTCGCATTCAGTTGAGTTACAAAGATTATCCCTCCGCGGACCAACTGTTTGTAGTGGTCGGATCGTATATTGGGGGTCACTAGAAGGTATACCCACGATTATGTGTGGGAGCCTTTCAAGTTGATTTCGGACTTGTTATCCTCTCCATATGTTCCGACTCGACTGTCGACTGTACCTGCCCAGGGGCTGACTACGAGTTGGTGACCTTAGTAGCCACAATCTTTAGGGTCTCACACAAGGTGATGGTGAAGGGAAGTCTCACTGTACCTGGAACAGACGTTGGTCAAACTCACTCGGGCTCCTTGGAGGGTAAATCCACAATTACTATGTGGAAGCTTGCACCAAGGTGTAAGTTCATTAAGCAAGTCACCAACGTAACTGATCGACCCACTCTATCCCCGCCCCTTCCTATTTTGATCTCGTGACGTTGGATTTCATCAGCAACTAGTGGTTTCATCGTAGGAAGGCTTGTTTGATTGATTTCTTCTCAGATTCATAGCATGTGTTTTTTGTTTTTCTTAGTGGACTCTGGGTCGAGTCAGTATTAATGGCATCAAATCCTGAGAGTACCAATGGAGGAACCCCTTCTCCCGGGGAACCTTATACCTTTCCTTCGTTTGGAAATTTTGGTCCTCCATATGTTGCCACACTGAGTCTTCCAGGACTCACCATCAGATTAACAGTTTGGTTGTTCCCCACTCTAGTAATCTTAAATCCTCTCAATGTTTCAGCTGCACCTAATACTTTAGATGTCAATACACCACCTGCACATCAACCTCACATCGAATTTTCTCATTCTTTGCCCATTAAGTCTCCTTCCATTTCTCCTTCTTCACCTAGTGAAAGCTCTAAAGAAAGTATCTAGGTTGATCAAAAGAAGAAGAAATGGAAAGAGAAGAAGAAGAAGAGCCCGAAAAGGACCAAGACCCCAAAAACATCTGATGTTGGATCCAAGCAACCAGTCACTGTTGATAGTACTGGGAGTGTTGATGAGGTCAACAAGATTAAAATTAAGAATCTAAAACCCAAATTCCCTTGCAGCTTTTGTAAGGGTGACCACTTTTTGAGGGATTTCCCCGGTCTTACCCAGGTCTTAGAAATGTGGTCCTCCACATCATCGGCCTCTATTGGTCATGTCGATGATATCCCATTAAATAGTGATGTTAAGGTTGGTAAGAAGAAGAAAACTGTCAAGTTCCCTTGCATGTTATGTAAAGGTGATCATTACTCTCACCTTTGTTCTCGTATGGATGAGGCTTCTTATCTTTTGGAAAAACTTCAACTTCCAAAAGGTTATCGTAAGTTTTTCCCCAACTCATCATTAGTTGATGAACTAGTCAATCCGGTTCCATCCCTGGTCAGTCCGGTTGATTAGGTGGTCAATGTAGTTTCCTCATCGATTGAACTACAAACCCAAGTAGTTGATTCAGTTCTGTCATCGATCAGCCCCACTCTTCATCAAAAGAGTGCAACCCAAGTGGTCAATCAGTTTTTATCCTCGGTCAATCGCACTCTCCCATTAGAGAGTGACTCCAAAGCAGTCGATCTGTTTCCACCCGTAGACCCCATTCTCCCCTTGGAGAATGAAACCAAAGTGGTCAATCCAGTTCTATCATCAGTCAATCCCACTCCTCCTTTGACGAGTGCCAAAGTAGCTAATTCAATCCATTCCTCGGTCAGTCCCACCCTTCATCCGAAGAGTGCCAAAGAGGTTGATCCGATTCCATCATCAGTCAATCCTACTCTTCCTTTGAAGAGTGCCTGCGTGGTTGATATAATCCAATCATCGGTCGATCCTACTCTCCCTCTAGAGAGTAAACTCGATACTACCCATGTTTTTCTCATTAATACAGACTCTACCGTGTTGGGGGGCATTCCTCCTTCTCCCGAGGAACCCCCTCCAAGTAATGAGGCCATATTTTTTGATTGGGGTGCACTAACTAGACCTCGTCTTCCCTCTCACATTCCTTTCCAGATTACCGTACAGGTTTGTGGTCGGGACGTTCCTCAAATGTTGATAGATGAAGGCACTTCCGTTAGTATTTTGTCCTCTGTTTCTTGGAATGCTTTAGGTTGTCCTCAACTTGCACCAGTCACACAGAATATGTTGGATTTTAACATAAGAACCAGTCAACCTTTAGGGATCCTTCCTCAATTTCCCATAACTTTGGGAGGGAAAACTATCTTTATTGATTTCATGGTAGTCTGAGACCCCTTGGAGTTTTCTTTACTCCTTGGGCAGGATTATGTCTATGCTATGAAAGCTATTGTGTCCACACTTTTCCGTGTGATATCTTTCCCTCACAATGGAAGAATTGTGACTATTGATCAACTTTCATTTATCGGTCCTGACTGGATTACCTCCCTAAATGGTTCTTATATGATGATAGTATCACCCCCGCCACATTTTCAATTATGTGGCATTGTCTCCCATGACTTCAACTTTCGACGATTTGGATCCGGTAGTTGACATGGTGATTTCTTCGGTAAGGCTATTGGAGCCTGATATCCTTACCCCTGTCATGGCCCTCGACATGGGTTCCTTCCAAAGTGATTATCTTCCATCCAAAGAATATCTCTTGGAAGCCATGACTAAGTTTTGTCCCTTGACATGGTATCCTTCCAGAGCATTATCCTCTTGGAAGCCATGATCAAGAAGCAGTCACGAGCACAATTTCTCTTCTATGTGGCAAGCTTGTTCAAAAATGAAACAGAGGTCATGAGCATAGTTTCTCTTCTCTATGGAAATCTCGTTAAAAAATGAAACAACAATCTAGGGATCGAACCCAAAACCTTGAGCATAGTTCTTTTTTTGTGTCAATCTCGTTAAAAAATGAAACAATTACCTCTCTCTTCAAGTTGAATCTTTCGTCAGTTCTCGTAGATATCTAGTCGAGTCTTTCATTAGATCTCATTATGGAACCTTCATTTCATCCACCTGTATCCTTTTTCTCCATCTAGCATAGAAATTGGTGACAACCTCAAAGTCGGTGAATGAATTGAAGCTTGGGAGGCATGTCTCCAGCCTTTGATTATCATTCTTGAAGCCACTAGCTTTCAAGATGGGGGCATACCGAGCTTAGTATTTGTTCTTTCTCGTGCTCGTAAATACATGAGAATGCATCTGGGTAGACTTTTATCTCATTTTCGGATCTGCATGGATACACAAAAAAGGAACCCCCTGGAGTCTCCTTTAAGCTCTTTTCAGACTCTCTAAACATGAAAAGATCACCAAGTGATCTTGCTTCCTTTCCCACTTGTTAAAATGGATGAAAGGGCATCTTTTGAGTGATAATTTATCTCTTTTTCGGCCTCGCAAGACTAACATTACGAAAAAGGACAACATCGGAGTCATCTTTACATTCTTTTTAGACTCTCTAAACATGAAAACATTACCGAGCGACCTTGTTCTCTTCACGCTTGTTAAAGTATTTGAAGAAAACATCTGTTGAGCTATAGTTTATCTCTTTTTTGGTCTCATCAGACTACTTTACGAAAAAGGAACTGAGAGAGTTCTCTTTTAAGCGTTTTTCCAGAGTCTATAATCATGAAGAACCTTCGAGTTTACCTTCTATGGACTCGTTAAAACAATCATGCATTGAAGGGCTCATATGGGATCGAACCCTTACTTCTTCTAGTTCATTAAACAAAGGAAGAGGAACTTACCAAAGGTGAGTTTTATCGAGCATGTGTTACCCTCCTTGAGCTCGTTAAATTAAAAAGAGGTACTCGTCTATCTGGATGGGGGAAAAAATTGAAAGAAGCAAGCCAAGTAGTTTTTTGAGAACATTACCAAGTAACTCTTAGAGTCGCCCTTGAACACGACACTTTGTCTTTGTGCACATCTTAATCCGCTGAACCTCTGCATTGAGTCAATACTTTGAGTTTTTTTTACTACTTTGGGTTGCCCGACGTAAGTCACAACATCCACTGCATCATCAAGTTTTGGTCCATGTCATGTTTCTGTTGTTGTGCCTCAGTGTTCAAGGGAAGTATCTGCCTCGAGAGTCAGCCATCACAAATATATTGTCTCAATACCCATGTTATTCCATGTTCATTTGATCTACCCACTACATCTTTGTGCCTGTTTCATGTCATTGATGGGGGATACATCAAGGCCCTCCTTCTATGAGTCTATTCCTTTCGACTCCAACACATTATCCAGGAACTAGACTTAGAAACCAGTTAGTACTTTGGGACTTGCATGCCTCAATGGCAGGCCTCCTCATGTTCGACAGTGGGTTTACATCATTAACCTCTGATCGGATGATTCCACGGATGTTCGACTTCAGCTCATCTATTACATTCATTGGAATGTACTAGAGTACCTTGAGAATCATTGACATTAATAGTGATCTCCCTCGCGCTTGTTAACGGTTTACATCATTGACTAGTAATCAAGTGATTTCTCCCATGTTCAACATCAGGACATCTATTTGTTAGGACCACATATTGTACCC
>JASDQU010515087.1:82393-93289 GCA_032191745.1 Picea mariana | reverse complement strand
CATACTCCCGCTCCATGTCACCTCCACCATCATTTTTGTGTCCCCCTCCTGACCAATCACACTCCTCTCCTTTCGCCACATCACCCTCTCACCTTTACATATCATCTCTCATGTACTGTGCCCACGCACTCCCAATCATCTCTTTTCCCTCCGCATCATTCCACATGGCCTCCAATCATTCGTTGTTCCGTGCCATTTTTCACTGTTTTCCTCGCCTGCTCATTCTCTCCTTCCTCCATGTCCACCTGCTATCTTCCCGGTCAGCATCCAATGGGAATTTCAGTGGCACAATTTTAGAGTGTGATCAATGCATTTTCAAGGTGTCGAGTTGACTCGAGCATGTTTGGATCTCGATGAAGACAGTTAATGAAGGTGAGGAAGGTGATGGAAAGCCAGGCCAGACTGTCAGCAAGCCAGTTCTTCTGTAGGTTCCTATTGAAACATGATTGCATCTGACATAAGATCGCGTCTGACAGAATATTGCATGCACATTCTTCCAGAGAACATGCAAACATAAAGCCTTGAATGCAAAGACTTGAGAACGCCTCTACTGTTAGTGGTGATTTTTTCTAAGTATATAGGAGTCATTTTGATATTTTTGTTAAGGGGGGATGGTTGAGTAGGGCTCCCAATTTTCGTAATGCTTGTGATGCTAGAGTTGTTCTCTGGTTATGTAATCGATTTGAGACTTTCATGTTAATAGAAGTCAACTTCCTTTTTCTCTTCATTTTGTTTGTAAAAATTGTTTGAAACACTCGGGTATGGATGATTCAGCCGAGGATCGTTATGTGGTTATAATGGAGGTTTGATTATAGTTGCATCGTGATCGGTTTTACACATTTCCCTGTGTTGTCTTTTCCCTCTTACATTCGATGGCTCATGCATGGAAGATGTAGTCGAGTTGTTGCAGCTACAAGATGATGGAGGTTTGATCATCCTGCTGTTGTAATTGTGTTGCTTGCACCATAATTAAGTTTCTAAAGCTTGGGCTCCAGATTGCTCTTGAAATCAAGATTTTTCTCCCCGAGCTGCTGGAAGGCCTGATGCCCATAGCAGTCTCATTCACCTCCCTCTTCTCTCGCTTTAACTCAACTTACTGACCGAAGTTAACGTGGCCCTCACTTCCCTGTACATTTCTTGTCCAGTCCTGTGTTGAACATCATTCAGATTATGAGTTTTGTCCATTGATCCCCATCCATATAAAACCAACATCCACCATATAATTCTCATGGGTACTGGGCTTACCCTCTTTGCAATCGGAGGGTGACTTCTAGTGCTAACATTTTTGGCGTCGTTTTTGGGGAACAAATTGAAGACATTTCCCTGGGATTGAACGACAAAGCTTACCGATTCTGAAGATGCATCAGAACTCAGTACATCAAATATTGCAACTGTGCACCTGACGACTCCACTGTTTCGTTCATGGCTTCCATAGGCAGACCCACAAAGCTGCCTCGGGCTACACCTGAAACTTACCTAGAGAGGATTATCAAGAAAGGAAAGCTTTCTCATGAAGACTTTAGTTGTTGTTCCAGATTGAAAGGCTCCCTGGGAGAACGATAATGACTAGATCTAGTCTTTGATGGTGAACAAAGACCAGACACTTTCAGGCTACACATCATTCACCTGGCGACTCCATGATTAAAGGATCCAATGGTGACGACATTGTTCCAAAATTGATTGGTGACTCCACTGGATTATAATGGACAAGATCTTGGCTCTGAGGTTTTCTCCTTTTGATTTCTCTGTTGTTCCTGGTTTTCCAAATGTTGTTCCTATTGTCTACGAGTGGGTTGATTTTTTGCCCATATTTAAAGAACATAAAGATGACAACCCTGCCCAACATCTCTGTGAGTTTCATGAACTCATGCTAATACATCATGAGGATGTATTATTAAATATGTTCATGTTCTCACTAGTAGGAGATGCTCATGAGTGGTATCACTCCTTGCCCCCTGCTAACATCTCCTCCCTAGAATAGTTTCGTACATCTTTCAATAAGCATTGTCAAAGGTATTATTCCTCTGAGTTAATTTGTCATAATTGTTGTGAGGAATATAAAGGTTGTGTTCTAGATGTGGTTGTTTCTTTTAAGTTTGATGAAGAGCTGCTTGAAAGAGAAAGCGAGGTTAGGAGCAAGTATCTTGCAAATGTGGATGAAAGTTTCCCTCTTTCTATCTCCTGAGAAGAAGACCTTCCAGATATGAGTATTGATAGTATTGATGATTGCATAGCCATAGATATATCATATTCTACTCTTAATGCACCTATTGTCTCGGTTGTAAAAGGAGAGATAGTTGTGAAGGATGATTCTACTCTGTTCCTTCCAGAATTTTCCCATGATGTATTTTCATCTAGGATTGGAGAGAAGAATAAAGAGGTCACTCATTTTTTTTGCAAGATAAAAGAGTCCTGCACTCACCCATATTTTATGAGTACTCGGAAGAAGAAGAGAAAACCCCTACCTTACATTTGGTTGACTTGGGGAGCAACCAACCTGTGTTTGAAAACTATGGATCAGATTCTAATATGGATATGAAGGATTTCCAAGACCATACTATTGATCCTTTTCCTTCATACATTAAGGAGAGGCATTGTGTGGGAATCAACCATCCTGGGTCTGCAGAAGATGTTCAATAGTGTGTTAAAGAGGAGCATCCAATCATTGATATACACGAAGAGATTCCTTGCCCTTAGCCAACAAATGTTATAGGAGCATACACAAACGAAGTGGATCAGCAACCTGCATCAGCCTTTCACTCACTTGTACTTTCCACAACCATTCAGTCGGACGTGAGCAACTGTAATACAAAACATGTATTTCTCTGTTACCATCCTAGTAATTTTTGTCACCTATTTTATGACCCTGTAGTGGAGTACATGGAATTGAAATTTTTCCCGGTGTTAAAGCCTCCAAGCCTTATCCCACCTTTTTCATTAGGGGAAAAGCTGAAAAATGTAATCATTTTGTTGTCACAGTTTCATTATTTTGTATTAATCAGTGACAGAGTAAATAGCTTTTCAGTTAGGGGGTTACTTGAGAAGCTTTGGTGGAAGTCCACTTTCACCTAGCCCTTTGTAAAATATTAGTTAGTCTAGGATTATACATAAATAAGATCTTTGGATCATGTGTGTTTGATTTATGTTTGTAAGCAGGGTAGTTTAATTTGTCAGTATGTGGTCTTCGACATATATCAGAGCATGACTCCACAACCCAACACTAAGGCACTGGATTTGCAAAAGGAGTTCTTAGAGCCTCGCAGGGAGGAATCTATCCCCCATGGAGCCTAATGTTAGCACATATATTTGTAAAGGGGTGTTTCCCTAAATATTTGACTCCTAGATGAATAAAACACGAGAAGAGGGGGGTAAAAAAACCCACAAAATGCCCTTTATCCTAAGTTTGGGGTTAGCCCGATGGTTTGGCGCATTGTGTCTATTTGGCGCGCATATCTCAGCAGTCGAACGGGGCACACTCAGATCTACGGCCCACAACCCAGCTCAAACCCCCTGACCTTNAGACCGCTTACTACCATCTGCTCCCTCCAACACCTGTCTTCCACTCACATTCCCATGCACTTGTTACTCTCTCTCGTTGTCACATCTTCCCCACTCGCCTCCTGACATGTATCTCATACTCCCTCCATGTCACCTCCACCAACATTTTCGTGTCCCCCTCTTGACCAATCACACTCCTCTCCCTTCGCCACATCACCCCCACACCTTTACACCTCAGTTCTCGTGTACTGGCGCCCACACACTCCCTATAATCTCTCTGCCCTCTGCATCATTCCACATGGCCACCGATCATTCGTTGTTTCGTGCCAGTTTGCACCTTTTGCCTCGCCCACTCACTCTCGCCTTCCTCCATGTCCACCTACTATCTTCGTGGTCAACATCCAGTGGGGATCCCAGTGGCGCAATTTCAGAGTGTGGTCAACACATTTTCCAGGTGTCGAGTTGACTTGAGCTCGTCTGGATCTCGATGAAGACAGTTAATGAAGGTGAGGAAGGTTGGTGAAACCTCATCGCACCACTTAAATGGAAAGCCAGGCCGGATTGTTAGCAAATCAGTTCTTCTGCAAGTTTCTACTGACACAAAATTGTGTCTGACAGAAGCTCACGTCTAATAGAAGACTGCATGCGTAGTCTGCTAGAGAACATGCAGACATAAAGCCTTGAATGCAGAGATTCGAGCACGCCTATGTTGTTAGTGGTGATTCGTTCTGAGTATATAAGAGTCATTTTGAATTTTTTGTTAAGGGGGGATGGTTGAGCAAGGCTCCCAATTTTCATAATGCTTGTGATGCCAGAGTTGTTCTCTAGTTATGTAATCGATTTGAGACTTTCATGTTAATAAAAGCCAACTTCCTGTTTCTTTTCATTTTTTTTGTAAAAATTGTTTGAAACACTCGGGTATAGATGATCCAACTGAGGATCATTATGTTGTTATAATCGAGGTTTGATTACAGTTGCATCATGATTGGTTTTACTCATTTCCCTGTGTTGTCTTTTCCCTCTTAGATTGGATGGCTCAGGCATGGAAGATCCAGTCGAGTTGTTGCAGTTGCAGGATGATGGAGTTTTGATCATCCTGCTGCTATAACTGTGTTGCTTGCACCATAATTCAGTGTTTGAAGCTTGAGCTCCATATTTCTCTTGAACTCGAGCTTTTTATCCCCAAGCCGCTGGAAGGCCTGATGCCCATAGCAGTATCATTCACCTCCCTCACTAAGTCTTCCCTCTGCTCTCGCTTTAACTCAACTTATTGATCGAAGTTAATGTGGCCCTCACTTCCCCGTACATTTCTTGTCCAGTCTTGTGTTGAACATCATTCAGATTCTGAGTTTTATCCATTGACCCCCGTCCATATAAAACCAACATACACCATATAATTCTGATGGGTACTGGTCTTACCCTCTCTGCAATCGGAGGGTGACTTCTATTTCTAACAAGTTATACTCTGAAAATTCGTCCATGAAAGAAAACACGTCGCTTCCCGCACACTCATTGAGAATATGTTTGATGAAAGGTGTCGGGAAGTTGTCTTTAGGACAAGATCTTTTCAGGTCATGAAATTCCATGCATACACGGATGGTTCCTTGCTTCTTATAAACAGGAACAAAATTGGATACCCATTCAGTCAAGGGAACCAAGTAGATAAATCCAACATTAAGTAGTTTCTCTACCTCTACCTTAATAGCAGGGGCCTTCCGGGGATTGACAACTCTAAGACGTTGTCGAACAGGCTTAGCATCCAGATAAGTTCTAATCTCATGCTCAAAAATTCGAGGGTCGATTCCTGGCATCTCTTCATATGACCAAGCAAATACATCTCGGAATTTCTTGAAGAGTTCAGTGTAGATCATGATTTCTTCTAGTGAACAATTTGCACCGATATGTACATTTTCAATATTTCCAGGGGTACGAGAGATATCGATCGTGATAGTAGGAGAGATGCTCGCCATATTTCCTTCAACATAAATTCCATGCGCATCAAGTGGAACTGTGTCATGACCGACTATATCGCTCAAAGTAGATCGAAATTCATCTTGTTCGATTCTAGCAAGCTCTGGGAGAAAATAAGAGCGATGATGCATATCATCCCAAGGTTTTTCAGAACCATTCATGGCTTCAATGATATCTTCGTCTGAGGGAAAAGTCTCATTGAGGCAGTCATGTGAACAAGACAATGAAGTGGCCCACATGGGCTTAATAACAAGATCCTCCTTGTCCATCGATGAGGTAGTAGGATTGAGATCGGCGGAAGAGTCAAGAACAACTTGATATACAATCTTTGCTATCGATAGTGGCATGGCCATTCCAACATGCGACTAGCCTTCACAAGCCGAAGTCGAGGAAGTTAGGGCCTAAGGATCATTAAAATAGGAAGTGCAGAAAGGAATAGACCTCTCTGACGAAATGGGCCTACTGGACATGGCGTAAAAAGGTGAATCAGTGCCATGAAGTCGAAGGTACCCATAAGGGATGAATACATTCCGACATTGATATTCTCAGTTGTTGGCTGAGAATTGTCAACCACGAGGATAGAGGATCCAACATATGCATTAGGGCTAGCATACACAAAGGATAACTGGTCAACCGTCATGATCTTCCCATCATGAGGAAAACAAAGAGTGCGGAAGACGAACGATGCGACGAAAATCATAGCATAAGTCCAATTGTGTCCTAGTAACAAGTTATAATCGAGGGGCGCATCAACCACCTCAACATTCACTTCTATCGTCTTCCCACCTAACTGGACTGGAAAGGCAAGAAGAATATTTTGAGGGTAGAAGGAACAACCATCAAAAGCAGTCAACATGGTCAGATATTGAGAGAGATTCAGAGAGCCAAGAGCTTTCCAATAGATTAGGGACATCACACATGTAGCAGTGCCTTCATAAAAAACTGCACGCTTGATGGTATACTTTGAGTACCCCACATGGATTTGGAATGCCACATGGTAAGGTAAGCGAGGCTTCACATCTGTGATGTCAAACTTGATAATTTTTGAGCCGCTGAGGTCTAGAGATCCTAATGAAGATAGCAAGGCATTCCTTTATGAAGGACACGTCTGAAGTACCTCCAGGGCTGACATCACGAAAGGGGTTTGACTCAGGTCCTTAACAATAGAGTAATTCTGGGCGACTCTAGCATTTGGATTGTGGGTAGAGCGCTTGATTTCTCCTTTCAGAATATGAGGCAATGAATCTGGTTTTTCGATCTGCAAGTGCGTCTCCGGAGAAGGAGGAGGAGATTCTAGACTAGGTACAGTCTGTGAAGAACTGTAATCATGATATCGGGTGGCTACATTAACCTGAGAATTGACCATATTGATGCACAAACGGTCACTATCTTGTGTCGGTGGATTTTGACTCCCACCGGCCACATTTTCGACATTTGAGGAGCTCGAAGCCATGTGTTGGTTATGTGGGAAAGGATTCGTCAACAGGACGGGCGATAGAGATAAGGGCCTCGCAGCTTCCACAAGTTTGGGGCATAAATGAGTAAGATGATCGTCTGTACAAAGCTTACAGGGAAATTTCACCTTGCACCTTTTTTTCTTGCCCTCACCAACATTATTATTCGTCTTCTCATTATTGTCATTTTCCTTGGGTTTATTATTATTCTTCCCACCCTTATGATTATTATTACGTCCTTTCTTCTTATTCTCGTTTGGTTGCTAGTTACCATTTGGGTTGGTCAACGATTGCACAGAATGTACATCCACCGACTATGTGGGATTGGAAGACACACACGAAGCTGGCCCTCCTGCAAACTGGTTTAGAGACAACTCTTTCAAATGGCTTGTCATCGAGTCTGCGGATTTCACATTGGCAGAGCCTACAATTTCATCAACATGAGGTCTAGGCTTTTGTATAGGGTCATAGTTTGATCTCAGTGCGTTTGGAAGAATCTGTATAACATCCCAGACTGAGTGTATATAAGATCTAACTATTGGGATTTGAATATTGCTTCTTCCTTAGATGTAACCCTGGATGTAGCAACATCCTTCGAGATAGGAGGCTGCAAAGACTTAAGAAACCACTCTAAAAGAAAATCTGGGGGAATGCATGTCTTGATCAACCTCTTTCGTCTATACCACTCCTAGATGTGATCCAGGATATGAGTGGTTGTGTCCTGGCGTAAAGTCGACAAAATTTCTAGGCCAGCATCATAACGAACCGACAATAGGAAGTGGTTAAGGAAGACTAACACCATCTGACTAAAGGTCCCATATGCCCCGTAGGTAGCTCTATATACCATTTCGCAGCAACCCCAATGAGGGTGCGTTGAAATAATCTTAACCAAATGGAATCGTCATTAAGGGAATTCGAAGAGCACCATAGGTGAAAGGTGGTGACGTGATCACCAGGATACTCGCCATTCTTGCCTTTGAATTTTGAAATGTACGAAGGAATTTTGGTGGGGATGGGAGGCCATGCAGAATCATGACACATAGGGTCATTCATCAACTCAGACAAGTCTGACAGATTAAGCTTGGCCAGAAAAGGGAGATGGGGTTGTGACATCTGGCCCCAAGCTCCCTGGAAAGATTGTGTTTGGGGAACTTTAGCCCATCCAAAGTTTTGGTAAGCACCATGGCCCTATCCAGGATTGTAAGACCCTCCTCCAAGATGATTCATAAAATGTTGGTTGGGCATCATTCCAGTAGGAATGTTCTGATGGGGGTTATAAAAATTTCCCACATCCAGAGTGGTTCCGGGTTGGGGGTTGCCCAAGGTGTGAAACTAACCTCCTCCGTGTGTGAATCTAGAGGATAAAGGTGGATTAATCATGCCAAATGTGTTGTTTGGAATCGACACTGAGAAGATGAGGGTATAGGACGAAACTTGAGTAGAAGCTTGTCCGCCAGGTTGGTTTCTCCACCCAGAAGCAATAGGATTAGACCCGGGGTTAAAAGAAGGAATGCCTCCCATAGTAGGAGACGTTTGAGGGATCTGAGAGCCACCAAATGAGAATGGAGTATAAAGAGGAGTTGTGCCCCCAAGTCCAATGCTAGCATTAGGGCCAACAACTGGGATGGAGTTTGAAAACCATGAGGTAAAATTCATCATACTATAGGAAAAAGGACTAGAGGCCATAGGGATGGACTGAACATTATAGCTCAGTGAGTGACCAAGAGACCCAAATGGGTTCATGGCAATAGGTTGAGCATTCACTATAGGACGGGCAACAATGATGATAGGTGTCTTCGCCACTACAACCATTGTGGTTGCAGGAGTTGAAGGGTTGCCATTAACTATAGTAGGTGTGGGAGTCAAGGGGCTCCCGGTATTCTGATGACTTGGTTCAATACTCATCCTTGTAGAATCACAAATCTGAAAAGCGGAGGTGTGTGTACCACATCTAATAACTCTACGCCTTTTAAAAGGCAAAGACTCGAAATCCGGTGGTAACTGTAACAAGCGGCGGGACTGAGGGGGAAGCTGGTACGACTCCACGATGACTTAAGACTCAAGATATAAAAACAAATCCTAAGGCTAACTAGTAATCAAAGAGAACACCAAAAATAATCAAACGACCAATATGCACACAAACATGGTAAAGTGGTTGAAAGGGGCATCCCTCCCTAAAGTAGGTATGCCTCGCCCAAGAGGGGCTTGAGACTCCCTACTAAAGATCGAAGGTAACAAAATCAATTATAAGGGCCCTCGTGGGGTTAAAAACTAGTCAGTTAGATCCCCCCGGAGAGGTAATCCTCCATAAAGGTTGTGTGTTGTCTAACCCTTATCTGACCTAGGGTACCTACAGAATAACCCCTGCAAGTAACCTATGTGGCACCTAAGTCAAGCAACTAAGCAACCACTATATAACCAATGCACAAGTGAGCAGTCGTAAGTCAGGTCCACCGTATGGGTAGGGTAGCAAAGCCCAAAACCTTGAAAGCACCACCTCTCACGGAGGTAAGGGCACTAGCAAGATCCCCATATATGAATAGACCCCCAGAAATATGTTTGATGCTAAGAAGGTATCGGAGGATATCCCTTCAACCGACCTCGCATGACCTCGTGATTAACTCTGGTGTAAGCAGAGCCTCCTAATCTTACCGATTATACAATGGATTTATGCACTCCCTTAGTCAGACACATATGTTGATTTAATAGCCTTAGAGAAGTTTACTCACAAAATCCTATTTCAAGGCACTAAATCCTAAGCTAGTTCATGCACCCTAGAAAATACGATTGTTACTAATCAATTTTAAATTATAGTGTTAATTTTAATGGTCGTGTTTACTCAAAAGGTGCGGTCATGAAACTTAGTGATGTTATGACTAAGCCAGTAAAGTAAATATGAATACAATGCAAAGTCCTAACTTCAATTTCCAATGAATGATATGCTTCTTAAAAATGCAATTTTCAATTCGATTATGCAATTCTAAATAAAAATGCAATCTTTCTTTACATGCACTAAGATAAATGAAAAAGACTCAAAAGATCAAAATGCCAATCAATGCAAAATGCCTAATATTTTGTATTTTCAATATAAGAAAAATGAAAATGCATGGTCTGAACAACAACTTGATATATAAAGACTTTACTGTGTATAGAAAGAGACAACTCAAGTAGGATACCAAGGAGAAAAACACCCAACCCAATGTACACGGACAATCAAAATGAAAAGATGATGAGAAAGGCACTGCCCAAAAATTCAACCAAAGACAGGTTTCCTGTCATCCCACAGACACTTAACAGTCACTATAGAGACACAAGAAGACTGAACAATCATCAAAACCTACCCAACAACCACCAAACCCAGCAAACAAACAAAAGAGGTTGATGTGCGTGTCTGTTCAAAGGAAAAGCGCATATGTACGCAACTTGTAGAAGGATCAAATGCATATATACGTGACTGTCAAGTAAAAACCCGCGTAAATGTGTCAAAAACACAGCTAGGCTAAGGAGAAGGTTAAAAAACTCAGACCTAGAGTGAACAGAGGCTGTCAAGCAATCAAGTGGCAAGAAACTCAATGTGAATGAGAGCAATCTATGGAGAAAAACACTCCAAACCTCGAAAAAAGAAGATTCTATCCCCAGTATGGTCGCCAATTTTGTTATGAGGAAAATCTCTCTATGGCTAGGGGCAAACCACAATAGAAAGAAATGACTGTAGAAATCAACTCTATTCTCAAGTATGCTATATAAACAAGTATGCTAAAAAGATAAGATAAAATGCCTACCTCGTCTAGATGTTTGATAAATTCCACCATTGAGCACTCGACCCAAAGCAATACACCTGCAACTAGTCCTCAACAACCAAGCAACGCAAGCATATGGTGATAATATATGATGTTAGCAAATTCAATAGCATAATCCATTAACATTGATAACAAATACGCCCATGGAATAATAATTCAAATATTTGCAAGAT
>JASDQU010515087.1:53881-65288 GCA_032191745.1 Picea mariana | reverse complement strand
CTTCTGCTGATGACTATAAGTTGTGTCCCTCACTTGTTCTCTGCTCTGCTGCACTTCCACTATCTGATGAATTCTTCTGATCATATGATCTGGTTCTCCCTCATAGTCTTGAAAGAACTTCGCCACAGGTAAGGCGAGCTGGGTAGGGAAAACCGCCTCTGCTCCGTAGACTAGCTGGAACGGTGAGGTGCCCAGAGACTTCTTCGTCGTGACACGATCGGCCCACAGGGAAAATTTCAACTTTGAATCCCAGGCTCTTTTGTTATCCTCTAACAATCTTTTGATGATCTTTATCAGGATTTTGTTTGAGGATTCCGCTAAACCATTTCCCTGGGGATAATAGGGGGTGGAGTGAATTAGCGATATCTGGAACTGCTCGCAGAACTTAATTAGAGGTTCAGATTTGAAAGAAGCAGCATTATCGGTGATGATTCTGCTGGGACAGCCAAATCGGGCTATGATATCCTCCAGGAAGCTGATAATTACTTTGTGTGATGCGCTTTTGGTGAGAACAGCTTCTATCCACTTGGTGAAATAATCTGTTGCAGTCAGGATCCATCTGTGCTAACCACTTGAGGGAGGATGAATCTCTCCGATGAAGTCCAAACCCCACTGCTGAAAAGGTGCCGAAGCTACTATGGGCTTCAATGGCAGTGATTTGAGCTGTTGCTTTCCTGATAACTTTTGACATTTAGTGCAAGCTCTGATCTCCCTGCAAACATCGGGGAACAACGTGGGCCAATAATACCCAGCTCAGAGTATCTTATGGGCTGTGGTCTTCCAGAAATGATGACCTCCACAAAGGCCGCTATGAAAATCAAACATAACCTTCTTGGCCTCCTGTGGGTCCAGGCATCTCAGAAATACCCCTAGAGGGTATTTCCAATACAAGTTTTGGTCAATGAGGCAATAATTGACCGCCTTGAGCTTTAGATCCCTTGCTTTGCTTTTTCCCATTCCATCGGGGGGCTTCAATTCTTGCAGAAAGTACAAGATATCCTTGTACCAGGAGCATGTTGCTAGGGACAAGGCACCCTGAAAATTCCTATTGGATGCCTCGGCTTGCTCATTGATGAAGCTAATCCCTAAGGATTTGCAATTAGATTCAGCCAGCAACTTGGCCAAACCCTACCCCTTTATCAACTTGGTGGGCTGAATCTCAAGATCAAATTCTAGGATCTTGGCAATCCACTTACCTCTTCTTCCGTCTATGTCAGGCTATATAAGAATGTCTTTCACAGAGGCTGAAGGAACGTATGCAGTGATCTTCAAGTGCAAGACATAGACTCTGAAAGCTTTGAGATCTTTCACCAATGCATAAGCCTGTTTTTCCATGATCTCGTATCGGACCTCTGCATCTCGCAATGCCTTGCTGAAGAAGGCAATGGGCTGCTCTCGTCCTTCCTCATTTCTCTGCAACAAGACTACTGCTACTGTATCATAGGAAGAAAAAGAAAAAATCAGGAAATCTTTGGAATAATCAGGACTGATCAGCACAGGCGCCTCAGTCAATGCCTTCTTTATTTGAATAAAAGATTCCTTGGGTTCAGCAGTCCACTTCACTTCATTGCCCTTCCTGAGCATGGCTGTGATGTGTTTCACCAACTCGGCAAAATTAGAGACAAATCTCCTCAGAAAATTTATCTTCCCCAAAAAGGCCTAAACTTCCTTCTTAGACCTGGGAAATGACAGGGTTTGAATTGCCTCTACCCTACTAGGGTCAACTCTCACCCCTTCTGCTGATACTATATGGCCTAACAGCTTCCCCTCCTTCATAGAAAACAAGGATTTCTTGGGGTTTAAGGATAATCCATACCTCCGACACTTCATGAAAACCTTTCTCAAGTGGTCGCAATGTTCCTTGTCTAACCTGGAGAAGACTGTGATGTCATCTAAATAGATCACTACAAACTGATCTTTCTCCCCAATGAAGGCTATATCCATAGCTCGCTGAAATGTTGCCCCTGCATTCATCAATCCAAAAGGCATTTTGGCATACATGAATGTGCCCCAAGGAGTAGTGAAGGTTGTCTTCTCTCTGTCCTCAGGCATGACTGATATTTGATTATACCCTGAAAACCCATCAATCATGGATATCCTAGATGCTCCAGTTACCCTCTGCAATATGTGTTCCATCTTAGGTAAGGGGTAATTGTCTTTCTTTGAGCTTCTATTCAGGTTTCTAAAATCGACACAAAGCCTGATTTCCCCGCTTTTCTTCCTTACTGGGACCAAGTTGGCCACCCACTCGAAATATCTCAAGGGAACAATGATTCGTGCATTCAACAACTTTTTAACTTCCTGCTCCATGACAAGTAGAAACATGGGATTTATCTGTCTCAGCTTCTGTCTAAATGGTTTAGCCTCTTCCTTTAGTGGGATTTTGTGCTCGATGACAGATGTGTCGTACGCCTTGTGGTCTTCATATGTCCATGCAAACACATCGACGAACTGTCTGAGCAACTCCGTGTACTCGGCCTTCTGTTCCCTGGTCAAACTACTTGATAATTTGACAAACTTGGGCTCCTCCATTGTGCCAATGTTGCATTCGGTTGTCTCGGCATCTTCATTTGAGACCCTGCCCTTGGCCGGCACATCATTCCCATCGAACAATCTTTCTAAAGGGACAAGTCCTCTCGGAATGTGATTGCTGGGCAATTGAATGATTTGATGATTAGCAATTTTATTTACAAACTTCTCAGGGCGAGGGTTACCTTCCAGGTCGGGATCCTGGTCAATATGCAAGGCCGAAAATTCGTCCACTGATTGGAGAAACCTTTCGATTTCAGAATCATCCTCGAACACCTTCCAATGCTTGACATTGTCCATCACCGAGGGCCTATATTTTATATCAACATCATTTTTTACCATAGGCGGAAGAGGAAATTTGAGCAAACTAGCTGAAACAGCTAAAGAATCGGCCAAAGTATTTTCTCCCCTCGGAATGAAAGAAATGTTTAAACCCAAGAAGAAATTATCAATAAGGTCCCATACTTCATTCCGTTAATTTTTGAGTCGGGGGTTATGGGCACGATAAGCATTCCTTACCTGCTGAATAATCAACTCAGCATCTCTGAATATTTCTATTTCTTCAATTCCCATTCCCTTTGCGGCCCTCATACCCAGAACAAGGGATTCATACTCTACCACATTGTTGGTGGCTTCGAATTCCAGCTTGTATGACAAAGACACGACTTCTTGACAAGGTGATATGAAAACCACTCCAGCGCCAGCGCCTTCGCTAAAAGAAGCTCCGTCAAAAAACATCTTCCACACAGAGGAGCTTTGAGGGGAAATCAGAAGATCAGGGCTGGGATGTTTTCTGATGATTAAAGAGCTTTCAGGGGAATCGGTAAGCTGTAGAAAACTAGACCCCAAGTCGGTGTCAAGTGCGAAGATGGGGTGATTGGTAGGGTCTGCTTCATCACTAACAATATAGGCCAGCTGGGCTTCTCTGTATAATCCCCTTTGTTCCCCTCCGAAGACCGGAATGGTGGAATATGTGAGATCCATCTATATTGTCCCTCCCAGTTTTTTGATCCACGATCTAGACAACAGCATACCGAATTTGGGGGGAATGTCAGCTACCACAATATCCATGACCACACTTTTCATGGGCAGCTGAAACAGGGAAACCGCCAGGTCTTTGATGACTCCTAGGCACTGCACTCTCCTTGAATCGAAGGAATATAAATCATGATAAGTTCTTGTCACCTCCAGTCCCAATTCTTCCATGAATATTTTTGGCATAAGGTTATGGGAAGCCCCTGAATCCATGAGGCAGTTATGCAGCACTTTATCATGGATGTTCAGGGATGTGTAGAAGGGAGGGGATGAGTCATCTTTGTCTTATACCATGGGACCTAGGATGACGGCTGGATTCTCATCTTGAAGGTTCACTGAGTCAGAGGGAGGCTGAGGGGACTCAAAGTGTAGTAGCTTAGAGAGGGATCGTTTAAAATCTTCATTTTTAATCAGCTCAGAGATGGGGACAGGAATCCTGATCTTTTGAATTTCATGCTCAAAATTAAAAGGGGAAATGGGCTTAGGAGCTTCCCTTACCTCGGTGGCAGGTTCTTTGGCTGCTGGCAAAGCACTCTGAGTTCTCTTTTCTTTAGTTCTAGTTGCTGCAACTTTAGTAGGCTTATCTACTATGAGGGGCTAGTCTTGGCTATCAAAGTCTCCTTCTTTCTTTCTTGACCTGAGATTGTATCTGTTAGAGGGTTGTCCGGCCCTTTCTCCCTTTCCTAATTCATGGATCTAAATGTTCATCAGGGATTTTTTATATGCAGACTGAGTCAAATGGGGAAAAGGAGGAGCTTCCTCAACACAGTGAATTTCAAGGTCGAATTCATTTATCTCCTCTCCTTCCTCATGAGTAACCAGGTTATTCTGGAGAGGGGTTTGAATCCTTTGATCCTCTCTGTCCTTTTCCCTTTGTTCCCTTGGGAAGGCCTGTGGTCCAGTGTTATTAGGTCTCCTGAAACCTCTATTATCAGTGTTCTGAGGATTTCTGTACATGGGCTTCCCTTCTAATTCCAACCTTTCTATCTTGGCAGTAAGCGATTTTAGTGTTCTAGCTATCTCATCTGTCTGATGGGGCAGGGGAGAGGAACTGGATGAGGAAGTTTCATGCCTGTTCTTGGGCATATTTCTATCACCCGCGTTCCTGAGTCGGTTGACAGCCAATATGTTAGATTCTACCTCCACGGTCGCATCCTGCATGTGGTCCAGCGTAGCAACTCTTCTCTCCCTCAGCAGTAGGCAGAATTTGGGATCAAAAGCGCTGGAGTAAGAGATCATTGCAGAGGCTTCAGAGGGCTTTATCTCAGCAGGGATTCTGTTGTACATTTTATTAAATCTCTTGGAGAAGTCAGAGACAGACTCTCCTTCCTTTCTCTTCAACAACCCAAACTCCGTCATGTAATACATGAAATCCTTTTTATCTCCCCATTGCCTCAAAAAGGCATTGTCTAGTGCTTCGATCCCATCAATAGATCCAGGAGGCAGGGCCTTGAACCATTTTCTAGCCTCTCCTTCGAGACTGTGGACAAAAATTCTCATCCATACGTCTGCATGCATGATGATGTTGTCATCTGTGAAACTATAAAAGGCTTATAGGTGCTCATCTGCAGTTACGTCCCCCTCACCCGTGAATTTGGGTAGTTGCTTGAGGTAACCATCTGCCGGGAGAGCATTGAGGGGCTGAGGTAACACCAGGGGAGCATACCTAGCGGCTATAATAGCTTCCATTCTGGTCATAGGGGGATTAGCACCAGCCATAGGAATATTAGGTGGCGGAGAACTTGGAGGAGAAGGAGTTCGCGAAGGGGCTGCGGGAAATGAGAGTGGGTTTAAGGAGAAGGCTAACAAGCTCAAGTCAGCAGGTGCTCCTCCTTGTGCAGGAGTGGGGAAATCTTCTATGGTCGTGGGTCTATGCCAAGGTACAGCTTCAGAGGAGAGGGGAGTGACAAGGATTTCTCCCTCTAATCCCAGATTAGGAGGGGAAAACTCAACAGGAACACTCCCGAAATTTAGGAAATGGGACACTTCAGAAAACGGTCTGCTGGGAAGCTGAGGAGAAGAAAACGGAGTTTCTACAGAAGGAGATAGCGGATTACCTGGTTCAATGGTGGAAGTTTCTCCTTCAGAGGCCTTTCCTTTTCTGAAAATCACCTCCGGATCAGCTACAGGTGTATCTAGGGGCAGCTGTGGATGAGACCACGTGTGTCTGCCTCTGAAAGCCACAATTGACAGAGTAGGTTCTCCCCAGTGGATTCATCACAATGGAGTCGCCAGGTGCACAGCAGCAATCTAATAATTATGATATCTGATGCACCTTCAGAATCAGTTAATCTTTGTCGTTCAATCCCGGGGAAAATATTCAACTTCGTCCCCGGCAGCGGCGCCAGAAATGTTGGCGATGGAAGTCACTCCTGGATTGCTAGCAGGAGCAGAGCCCGACGCCCATCAGTTTTATGTCATGGTTTGTTTATAGATGGGGTGACCAAATGGAAGCCAACTCAAAAAGATATCATTCCAACTCCAAACTAGGCCAGGCATGCATAGGTGAGTGAGGTCTTTATAAACTTCAGACGGTGAGTTGTAGTAAAGGGTGAACAGGTGGAAGACTTATATGGAAAGAGTGCAAAGATCTGTTATAAACAACAGGTTCCTAATAGACTGTAGAAGAAGGCATCCAAACGCAAGGTCTTCTTGCACTTAAATACAGAAAACCAGAGAATACAATAATGCAACGATAAATCATTTGTCATAACAGAACTACAATAATTCGCGCGACTCAGTCAATCACGAACTCTCTAAGCATGAGACAAAAATTAGATGGAGCAAGAAAAATTGTCTGTCATAAAACAAGATATCTCAAATACAAATGCATATCCAACAAACTAGGATGTTTGTTAAACTTTACAGTAGGGAGCTCTGCTCTACCATCGATCCTTACAAAATACAACAACTAAGTCTACATACTCAGGAAAATTCACCTCACAGAGGCGCACCTAGTCATCCAAGGCTCGGTGTCTTTTCAATCAAACTCATACTGAAATCCTTCTTCAAACGCCACCTTAACTGCGCATGGCTCCTGTAAGGAGGGTAGCTGAGCCATTAAGTGTTGGGATAACGTACGCAGACTTCTCTGTCAAGTTGAAGACTTTGGCATGGCGTCTTTGAAGAACTGGGTACATAGGACCCTCTCGAGCGAACTGCTTGCCAGACCTTCCATACCTTATACTTAATGCACGAGGAGAGGTTTCAACCACCCCTCCGTACCTTCATTTACTCCGAGCGAGAAACAATATTGAGATCAAGTTGAACTGGCACCTGGAGAACACAGTGATCCCTTCTGCAGCCAAACCCGGCGCTTCGGCCCTTTGTGCAGTTCTTTCTATCACCCCCCAAGTGACCACGGGCTGTGACCCCGTGCTTATTCCAGAAGCACTTCCGGCATTCGTGAATGGAAAGAGTTAATCCTTGCTGATTGAAGTTGCGAGGGGAGAGGAGGCGAGGAGCCTAATCACTCACCACGTGTCCGCTTTAGATGGACGGCTGAGATCTTCTCGGTAATGTTGTGGGCCCAGGCTCTGGATGTCCTCGGCACTTCGCGACTCGCGGCTGGGGAGAGTTGGTCCTCGATCTTAAAAGTTGCGAGGGGTGAGGAAGCGAGGAGCCTAATCGCGCACCACATGTCCACTTCAGATGGACGGCTGAGATCTTCTCGGCAATGTTGTGGGCCTAGGCTTTGGACGCCCTTGGCACTTCGCGACTCGCGGCTGGGGAGAATTGGTCCTTGATCTTAAAAGTTGCGAGGGGTGAGGAGGTGAGGAGCCTAATCCCACACCACGTGTCCGCTTCAGATGGACGGCTGAGATCTTCTCGGCAATGCTATGGGCCCAGGCTCTGGACGCCCTCGGCACTTCGCGACTCGCGGCTGGGGAGAGTTGGTCCTCGATCTTAAAAGTTGCGAGGGGCGAGGAGGCGAGGAGCCTAATCGTGCACCATGTGTCCGCTTCAGATGGATGGCTGAGATCTTCTCGGCGATACATAAGCGCTGTCCATTGCGCTAATCCTGGCGCAACTCTACTAACCGCGATTACCCGCCGATCGTTGATCTGCTCTATGCATGGATCCTGGCCATTGATGACATAACTTCGCCTTCTCGCTTGATTGGAAGACGTAAAACGAGATTTCTCCATTATGTGCTTGGGCGCTTCTCGTGTAACTCGCAGACCCAAATTCTCTCGAGCCCAAGACAAGAATTATCGCTAACAGGGAGAACGTATTGTCTCTTCCTTCTTCTCAATTTGTTTGACTCCCTCCGATGTCAAGTAACTCCCTCTGAAGTTTGAAGGATAGATATCTTATTTTTCTTGTTTGCTAGATTTTAAGTGTTCTCATGTGCTCTATTGACACTACAATATTTTGATGACCTCTGTACTACCATAATAATCAATCAATAAAGGTTGGACTCTCGTACCAGGGATAATGGTCCAAGTCATGAGGGCTCTCACACTAGAGATAATACCCTTCACTATTAAGGATGCAATCAACTATAATTTTAATTATTAAAACAAATAATTCACTTGGGTCTGTAGTCATGCTCAATCTTGCATTTGGTTTACAGGAAGTAATCCTCATCTCTCTTGTCTTTATCCTTTTGAGGTGGGTCTAGATCAATGTCAACAATGGAAGCATATTGTCTTCCTTTCTTCCTGGTAGGAAAATTTCTTGCATAGTGTCCATATTTGTCACATCTGAAGCACTAGATCTCTGTCATGTCTCTTCTCTGATCATAACCTCAAGTTGATGAAGTTTTCTCATCTTTGAAATTTTTCCTGAAGTTTCTTTTAAATCTTCCTCCTTTCTTTGTATGAAGTGCAAGAGCATGATTGTCATAAGGGGAGTCTTCCACTCCTCTAGATTTAAGTCTAAGTTCTTCTTGGGTACATTCTCTCCACAGATGATCAAAAGTGGCTAGATTTTCCCTTCCATTGATACTTTGAAGAAAAGGTTCCCTGTGTTTTGGAAGATTATTGAGAGTGGACAAAACAAGTTCTCTGTCAGATATGACTTCTCCAATGGCACCTAGCTGATCCCTGATCTCTGACATCTTCATAAAGAAGGTAGAAACTCTATCACCTTTTGTCATCTTGATACTTTGGAGCTGGCCCTTTAAGGTAAGGGCTCTAAGGGTTTTTTCACTCTCAAACATATTCTTCAATGCTTCATACATTTCATAAGTTGTTTTTAGGTTGGAAATACGAGGTAGGAGATGATCTCTTACTGAGTAGATGATTATTTTCCTTTCTTTGACATCATCTTCCTTTCTTATTTTCTTCTCTTCATCGGTAGTTGTCTCTGGTAAAGTATTTTGTATCACACTTAATAGGTAATCCTCTTCAAGGGTGATCTGAAGTCTTGACTTCCAGGAGCTGAAGTTGCCTGATCCGTCAAGCCTATCTTCCACCAAGGTTTTGTTCTTCATATTTTCAGATTTCTTCACAAACCCTTGTCAACATGGATAGAAAACCTAACGGCTAGGCTAGGCTAGAAACCTTAGGTTTTGTTGGGATTATGACTGCCAACAATAATCCTTAAGAGATAGAAGAACATTGGTGAGCTGAAGAGCTCCTTCAAGAGGTTGCAGAAACCCTAATTTTGAAATTTCTGTAGAAATTTGTGAAACTCTAGAAACCCTAGGACCAAAAATTCAAAATGCTCGAAATCTTACTATGAGAGTCTCTGGAGATGTGCTGGAGGAGGTCATACTCTCTTATGCCAAAAATAGCCTCAACGTCCAAGTATTAGGGGCTGAATCACTTCATAAAAGGGGGGCGATACATAATTGCAACAAACCCTAGAGGTCGTACAGAACTACAGAAGGAAGGATGATTGTATTCAAATGCTTGTGCAATGGGTTCTTCAAGATCTATGCTCTGATTCCATGTTTTTTTTTCATTAATCTAA
This sequence comes from Picea mariana, assembly GCA_032191745.1. Lineage (NCBI taxonomy): Eukaryota > Viridiplantae > Streptophyta > Pinopsida > Pinales > Pinaceae > Picea > Picea mariana. Next base: position 55,805 of record JASDQU010515087.1, on the reverse strand, counting down.
GCTCAAGCATGAATTTCATTCCAATTTTAGCATTTTACTTGAACCATATACAATTGCAGTTTTACCATTAACAATTTGTTGCAGCAACCAAGATCACAAAAATAAATACCATGCACAAGTACACAAGAAGTGTCATGGGAAACCCTTCTCAAAAAGGGAAGAAAACCCAGCCAATCATTTTCTATATTCTTCAAGAGAAATACCTCCCACACCATAAACCTAGCACAAAAAAGGGTACTCACAAAACCTAGAAAACTAGAGACCAAGAGAGGTGTGCACTTCAACCCAAGAACAAGTACTTGCTGAAATTTCCAAACTCACACTTGTTTTATGTTTCCTCAATGGGGAAATTACCTTTATTTATATTAGATTGGACATATCAAAAGTAGTGTCTATTGGCACAAAAAGGTTGACCTCAATAACTCACAATATAATTAATAATTACCATATTAATTAACTTTTACATTAAATATATTTCACTTTATGGTGGGGCCAACCTGTACCTTTTACATCACAAATATGGTTACAGGTAAGTATAACTCTGGGACAATATAGCAAGGGATCTCATACACCCACTAGTGCTCAACCACTAGGGCCACATCCATCTGTGCTCAGCCACAGGGATGTCCAAGTCTCTATCTCATTGCGTCACATAGGAGAATCATCAGAATACACACTCACTAATGCTCAACCACTAGGATCACGTCTAACTATGCTCAGCCACAGGAATGTCCTACTCAACAGATCTCTGTCTCACTGCGTCTCACAGGAGAATCATCTAGAGTATCACATCATCTCAACTCTCTACATAGAGGAGACCAATACATCGTTTCATCTCTGTCTCAGAGAGAACGACACACCCAACTCATGGGCTTCCTCACCCCACACAGGGGCACACAACATTCCATTTTTGTCTCAAAGAGGAACCACACACCCATCTCATGGGCACACCCAACTCATGGGCTTCCTCACCCCACACAAAGGAACACAACATTCCATTTTCGTCTCAGAGAGGAAAAACACACCCATCTCATGGGCACACCCAACTCATGGGCTCTCTCTTAGGCTGACTCACTCAGTCTGTGTCCTAGAGGATGTCTCACGTAGTTGTAATCATCAACATAAACTTGGTTCAATGATAAGTTTTGGTGATTAGAATTTTACAAGAAAAGTGAGGGAGAGGGTCACTTAAGAGCCACTACTTAAAGAAAGTGTAAGGTGACCCCTTGCCCTGAAATTGTATACATACACACCTACTACTACTAAAATATAGCATGTGAAATGTTTTCATCTTTAAAAGGTAAATGAATATAGAGCATATGACATAAATTAACTACATCACTATAGACTCCCCCAATGTAGCATGGTGGTCCTCTATGACCTTATTTGCCTATGAAATTCAAAATCATGCAAAATTTCTAACCTCCAAGTATATTCCCTACAACAAATCCACAAATAAATTTACACATAAGTAAAATCACCACTTACATAGATGAAAGGCAAAGTTATTCAAAACTTGGAGCTAACTTTCTCACAAATACATCCATTCCAATCAAAGATAGAAATGGAGTGAGCAAGTTCTTATACAGATTTGAGCTCCAACTCCTAAAACAAATAAAAATGATGTATTGTTATATATTCACTTTTCTCTCCAGTGCATACAATAAAAGTAACATCCTCAACTACTTGCTTATTAAAATTAGCGAGAATTTTGTTGAGATCTCAATGTCCTGCAATAAAATATCATAAGAAAAATAAAAATAACATTATCTCTTCTAGCTAACTCCAATCAACCAAATCAACAATGAATAAACTAGGAGTTAGTTGCAACAACCCTCCCAACCTTCTCAACTAAGCTCCCCAAAATAACCAAAGTATGAAACAATCCATAAATTAAAACTCAAGGGGATTGATTCATTGATTT
>JASDQU010515087.1:0-17111 GCA_032191745.1 Picea mariana | reverse complement strand
ACACATGTAATCACATGGTTAGATTCGTACTTTGGGTGACGAGATTGAAGACCCTGGATATGATCATTGTGATCCAGGTTGCAATGGAATATGTATAATTTGCAACACATAGATCCACTGTGTATGTTTCGTGGCTATGTCGTCTTGATTTAAATTTTGTCGTGTAGATCCACAGTGTATTCAAGTGGCTATGCTATATTGTGACGGTATGAATCCACAGTGTATGATTGGTGGCCATGACCTTTGTTTATGATGCCATCAGTCTATGATTTGAGTATGGGAATGCCTACCTCAAAAATTGGTATACATGATATTCTGCCGATGCTTGGATGTTTGCAGGTTTCCGATTAGATGTGCTCTTGGTTCTTGACGCACACATGCAGCTTATAAAGTCTATCGACTGTCACTGGTTCTAATCTCAGAATTTGGGGGGTATTCTGTTATCCACAATTTTGGTCGTCATGATGATGTGATGATGATGGAAAAATCAAGCTCTTCACTAGAACACTTTCCTGAGAAAAGTTACCTTTGTCTGCTTCCAGAAATCATACTTTTAAGGGAGGTTCGCAGGCTACTTATATATTTTCCTGCGAGAATGCATGATTCTAGCAGGCTGCATTAAGCTAGGGTGTGATGGGTTCGCACTGTACCTAACTATTAGGGTGCGAAAATCTTCTAAAGGAAGGAAAAAGATGAAGTTCTCGAGCCTTCTAGAAGGATGAGTTGGCATTCGAATGGCTATCTAAGTACTAGTTTTCCTGATATCTTGGGATCATTCCTATCCAAGTAACTAATCTATTCTCTCCTATATATTGAGAGGATTTCTCATGGAAAAGGTTAGAAGCAAACTAGCAAGAGATTAATTGGAGAATTAGTGGAAGATTGTATGAAGGACTGATGCTACAGCAGCTAGAGACACCAGCAAGGTTATCAAAAGTGGTTGATTTTCTTCATGCATGAGCAAGTGTGTGTGTCAGATCTAGGAGCCATCGAAAGGAGGTTTACAACATCAAGGCTCAGGTTGTAAGTTTCACTTTCAATCAATATAATACAGTAATATCTCCCTTTCCCATAAAGCTGATATCACTTTATTACATAATTCCTTGATCATATGTATGGATTAACTGTTGAATATATTGAATTGTCTTCACTTCGATAGGTTTGTTTTGTTGTGGTCTGGATGATACAAGAGAATTGGAGTGAAGCTTGGAACAACAGAGACCCAAGGAAGCGATCATAAGGTATGTACATGATTCTTGCCTCCTAGTTCATTCAACAGTTAAAATCTAGGGAAAGTGTATTATTCTGTCCTGTTTTGTTCTAGATTCAGGTGGATCTAGGGAGATTGGTTTGTGTCCGCACTTATGGATTAATCCTGAAAAAAGGATGACGTCGATCTAACCATCGCAACTATAGAGGATGCTTCAGAGGATATCTTGCAGCGATATGGAGCAAAATAGGAGACAATGTATGAAAGAATCAAGAAAGAGCTGAATGAGATACAACAAGCCATCCATTCGAGCCGCGCAGTACCTACTACGCCTTCTTTGTTGAATATTTCAAAATTGAGTGATGGGCCCACCCAATTATGAAGACTAGAAGATGCAACAAAGGCTCGAATTCATCGAGTCCATGAAGAGAAGGAGAAGGCTACATAAGTCTTGAAGCAAGAAAATGAGGAGGTCTTAGAGAAACTATGAGTTGTACAGTCTTGCGTAACCGTCTACGAGAAGGAGAAAAATGAAATTCGGGCAATGTTCAAGGAGGACAAAGCAAAGATGCAGAAAGAAAAAGACCAGTTGCTCATAGAGTAGATTGCGGTCAAAGAGGTAGTGACTAAAGTGTTATAGCAATGGTGAGGCAATACGAGGAAGAAGCCTACCTCGATCCAATTGTTTGATGTCATTCCACCGTTGATCACTTTGACCCAAAGCTTTACACCGGTAAAAAGTTCTCAACAAACAAGCGATGCAAGTATATAGTGACAATATATAAAATGAGTTAGCACATCATATAGCACAATCCATTAATAAACATTACAAACATGCCCATGGATAATAATCATGTATTTGCAAGATATCGATAGGACGAGAAAGGAGTATTTCTATTAATAATTGATCAACAGAAGTATCAACATTACAAATTTCTGTGTTGGGACGGTTTGAAACCAAGAAACCAAGTTCCTTCCAACTGGGTCTCCACCACTTCAATCCTCCACCAAAGGCAATCTCATAGCAAAGAGGTAATGAGGTCCTCTCAACAATAAGGAAAGAGCTTGGGGGTTGAACACTGTGTTCAGACTTTAGGGACAAAGGGATGCAGACTCAATATGAAGTAATTTCTCCAGAGTAACTTTTCTCTCAAAGTTGAATGCTTTCTCCTCTTTTTTCATAGCTTGAAATTGTGCTCTTATAGCCTCCAGAATGAAACTGAAGGGCTGATTTAGAACGTTTGCAGTATATGGAAGGCCAAAGATTAGAGATATTTTTTCGTGACATGGAAACTCGACCTCATTTTGTATTTTCTGGCACAAATACTGATATACGTGAGCTGTAGTGGAGCAACAAGCATATATGCATCTTGCAAAGCAGTTAGGGAGAATATATGTGGAAAAATATATGTTTTTGGCTATGGATTTATCAAAAAGGGGTTGATAAGTCTGCATAGGGAAATGGAAAAAGGCCCTCTGTGCAAGATAGCAATGGTGAGGCAAATCTTTCTATAACATAAAGCACTTTTCTCTATGTCGGTCTTGGCATAGGAGGAACAAGAGTCAATTGAGATTCAAGTGGTGGGGCTTGTTGAGGCCATTCAACAGCTTCAAGCAAGGGTAACAGAGTTAGATCTCCAAGCAATGTCGAGCACTCCGCAAGAAGTGCGTGATCAGAGGGAAGAAGTTGCCAAGAGCGCAATTGGAAGGATTAGGACCCTCATCTTATAATGTAAGCAGTTGAGTGATCGAAGTGTGAAAATCTATGAATGCCTTACAGAAGATCCAAAGCTGAGGAATATGGAAGTAGAACTATAGGAGGCATAGCAGCAGGTATCCACCATACATGCACATATGAAGGTACTCACTGCGATCGAATGAATGAAGAGATCACAGGAGAAACATGCAGTCCAACAACATATTACTACCATCGAGAGCAGAGTTACGGAGGTTACACAGAGACTACAGCTGGTGCAGGACAGATCCTGAATGATTTTTGAAGATATTGAAGAACAAGGCTCGCAACTAGACCAAGTGGTTGCGATAGTGAAACAAGGCTTGGAAGGGCCTGTTACAGAGCAAGTGATTCAGGAGTTCGCCGAGTAGGAGGCTCTAGTGAAGAAGCAAGTCGAGGAAGCTTGAGCTAAGCTGGAGGCCTTTGAAGAAGCATTTCCCAGATCTGAGTGACTCGGGATGAGTCACAAATGAGTGTTGGGGACCTGTTGGCCCTTGACCAAGTTTTGAGGAAACATTTGTTGCGTTTGACCACTTTTGGGACTTCGACAGGCTAGTCGAAGATGGAGCGCCAGATGGAGCTGAGATCATGGGATCTCACTTATTTCTCGGACTTGTGGACCCAACAAAGGGTTTACTAGGGTTTATGTAATGGGTTATGGGATGTTGGCCCATGGGTTTACCTATGTTTAGGCCTTTTTGTAAAAGTATATATAGGAAGGAATGTAATGTAGAAAGTAGTAGAAGCTTAGTGCAAGTGATATAAGATCTGGCTGGTTGGCTATGTGCACTATATGTTGTAAGTGTTAATGTTGTCTTAGTGAAGAGTATGTTAAGTCTTGCAGAGGTAAGTGCAACATGCTGTAATTTGCTTTGTGCAAACTGACTGTGTAGAGTAAGGCTCTGTGCCTTGACCTGATTTTGGGAAGGAGGATCTGGTGCGCAATGCACAAATCTCTTGTCCTCTGTAGAGTTTGGCTCTATGGCTTGGGGCACAGGAGCAAATGAATGTAATAATATTGAAGACTAATAAAGAAGAAGAAGTTGTTGGTGGATGTAGCCCCTCACTGGGGTGAACCACGTATATCCTGTGTCTTGATATGCTTTGTGTGATGTGGATTATGTTGTTTATCTACTTAGTGTTGTTGTTATAAAGTATGATGAATACATATGATGTTGTTTCCCAGTGCTTAATGGTATTAAATATAAATGAATGCTACATCTGAGCTAATGTTATGTGCTATGTGATTGAAAGTGTTTGATCTTTATTATTACTGCGTTGATCTGTAATAAGGGTTTAATCTGCGATGTGAATGAGACTCAAGAATTAATACTTATTGGTGTCTAAGTGCTTTGCTAAGTGTTGTAATCAAAGATCTGTGTCCCATCTTGGTTGTAGTCACCTGAGTCCTGCAACCCCCCGTGCCTCTACCTCGGGTGAGACTTCATTTGTTTCGCAGGTGTTGCCGAAAGGGTTGGTAGTTAGGGTTTTGTTGGTGCATTGTTGAAGTGTTGAACCCTGGGTCTACCCCTGTGCCAACACATGTGACATGCTGATTTATCACTTTGGGGCCCCAAATTGGCCAGTGTAAATGTGACAAGTGGCACCACCTAGGAGCAACCACGTGGTCCTATCGTAGGCCAACACATGGGCTAATAACCGAGTAACACGTGGCAGAGACACATAGGTGGTGAATATATCAGGTTCAACCAATGTTTAGAAACCATGTGGCCCAATCATGGGCTGCCACGTGGCAGTGGGAAAATAACCAATGAGGGCTCGTAACCAAATTTTCAAAAAATAAAAAAAAGCCCACCAAATCTAGTGGAGGTCCCGCCAAATCTGGTGGTCGACCTTCTGTATAATCCAACTTCGACAAATCTAAAATGTACTCCAAACTTGGCGGTGGTTTAAACCATATATATATGTTGTTGCAACTACAAGCCCAAAAGGGGAGGTTCTCAGGCTCGACCCTGAGACCTCCCCCAACCAAACGCCTTACATAGCATCCGCCAATCGTTGAGCCAAACGACTCCATTGGTTAGTCTGCTTGACTTTAAACTTAAATGATGAGTTTTCCCATAGATGAGGGAGATGCGTGAGCCCAACCCATACAAGTTCATATAGGCACATATTTCAATGCAAATTCCAACTTATTAATTGCAGAGATTTACACGCAGATCGAGGCAGAGAATTAGAGAAGGCCTAAAGGTGACAATGTTCGATGGAGACAATTTGATAGTCATTTTTGGGTAATTTGATGAGGCGAATCCAATGGAGAGGTCTGTTTCGGCAGTAGAGACTCCGGTCAACAGGATAAATTCTGAAGAAGCCAATGTAAGCATGTTTTTCATTATGTTGTTTCGTCATTAAATGTTGCAGCATAGTATGCTTGATACAGGTCTGAAGGAGCATGGAGAGGCTACAACAGGACATCACAACCAACTTGTTCCTTCTATTTCTTCTCTTCTTGCACATAAACAATTCAGCTATATGTGTTGGCACAGGGGCAAACCCATGGTTCAACTCTAATAGCGCACCAACAAACCCTAACTACTGGCCCTTTCAAAAACACCTGCAAAGCAAATGAAGTCTCACCTGAAGCAGCAATAGGGGGGTTGTAGGACACATGTGTCTACAACCAGAGGAAGTGCAAGATGATTCCAAGATAACAATGCAAGATAAACTAGATATTCTCAACAGTATTATGCTTAAATTTGCAAAGTTATTTATATTTCTTATCTTCAGTAGGGAAAAAAAAATGCAATAATAATATAATAGATAGAAAATAACACACCATCAACTACATAGAATAACAATATTTTACGTGGTTCACCCTCTCCCTAAGGCTACGTCCACAAAACTGTGTTTATTGATAAGGTAGATGAAAATACATAGTTTTATCTGTGCACTCATCTACAGATCCTTCTCTCTCTCCTCTTTATCTCCCAACCCTACGCACCCAACTGTAGAGTCGATATTCACACCCAGCTGAAGATCCAAAGTACAAGAATTCTCTAAGACATAACACTTTTACATATCAATCTCTATATCTATATCTCTCTCTCAATTCTTCTAGACCTCTATTTATCATTCCATGACTCTTAGAAACCCTAGACCGAAGTCCAGGTGCCAAAAACCTAGGTACCAAAACCCTAGGTCCACATAACCCGCATTTTAAGGACTTCGCCGACCTATTCTTCCTTCTTCTCCACGAGGTGCTCCAAAGCACCCATTAATGTCTTCTTCTTCTTGCTAACTTCTCCATGATCTATTCTCTTTGTTGTTTTGTCTTCCTTGATCTTCTCTTTCAACGACTTGTTTTCCCTTACTTTGTTCCTTATTTTATGCTTCTTTAAACACTTCGACCCTTCCTCGGTTTGTGTGCCTTCTGCACACTTCATACTTTGTCTTTCTTCCTCTTTAATCTTCACGTTCTTCCTTAATACCTGACCAAGGGCCAACAAGCCCCCAACACTCACATGTGACTCGTCCTAAGTCACTGCAGGGTTAAGCCTCCTATATTACTTCGACTGCAGACTGCACAGAGCAGCTTGTGTTTTCTACTTTGTCCCTCCTATCATGTGCAAACTGCATTTTCTTTGTCTGGTACCCAATTTCAACTGCAGCTGGTACCTAGACCCTTCTTCCTTTCTTTTATTGAGAGCTGCGAGGCAGCTGGTTGTCATAGTACTGTTTCAACCGACTCCCATTTACTAAACCATCTTTCCATTCTCCATTAAGGGTCTTCAACTGTGCAGCTCCACCTTCTATAACATAGGCAACCTCGAATGACCCAAGACAATGTGTCCTGAACTTTCCTGGATGCTTCATGAAATTGTTTTCATATAAAAGTACCAAATTTCCTTGTTTAAATGTTTTCTTCTTGATATGTCTATCATGGTAAGAATTTTCTCGTTCTTTTTGTACCTGCCGATGAAATCCTGCAATGAACCTATCTTCCTCTAGTTCCATCAACTTCGTGAGCCTATCTTAAACAACACTGGTGTCATCCATACCTGTAAATGTTGTAATTCTTAAACTAGGAACTATGTATTCCATAGGTACCACTGCTTCCGAGCCATAAACTAACTTAAAGGGAGTCTGCATTGTTATATTTTTGCAAGTAGTTCGATAAGCCCATAACACTGCTGGAATTCTTAAATCCCAATCATCTTTGTTAACACTGCAAATCTTAGTCAATGTTGTCTCCAAGATCTTGTTGAAAGCTTTGACTGTACCATTCACCTGTGGGTGGTATGGNAACTCCGGAGTCAAGGCTTCAATTGTTTTGTTAATGAAGTGTGCTCCTTGATCACTCATAAGGATCTTCGGGCATCCAAATCTGGTTATGATATCAACAAAGATTAATTGCATAGTTGTAGCTTCACTACAGTCCTTAACTACTCTTGCTTCTGCCCATCTGGTCAAATACTCTGTAGCAGTGATAATGTATCGAGCTCCTGTGTGCTTTCTTGGTGGGTTGATAGGTCCCACAAAGTAGATAGCCCATTTCTCAAATTCATGTAAAGTTAGTTGAGGTACTAAAGGCATCTCATCCCTTCTGGATGGCTTCCCTACTCTTTGACATGCATTGCAGGCTCTGTAGTATTCCTTAGCATCCTTATGTAAAGTGGGCCACTAGAGGCCATCTCTGAGAACCTTTTGCGTTGTTCCTTTCCCTACATAATGTCCTCCAGTGATGCCTTCATGTGCTTCTACAAGAATCAATGGTCTTTCTGAATCCATAACACATCTTCTTAAGATCTCATATGGTCCCATATTATATAACTATCCAACTATAAGTTGAAAATATGCAGTGTGGACTACCAACTATTTCTTCTAAATAACTGTGGACAAGAACTGGACTATCTCGTCAAAGTGATCATCGAATTTTATGATGGCCAACAATTGTGCATCTGGTAGTGTATCATCTAAACTGGTAGGTTCCTCTCCATGTTCTAACCTGGATAGGTGGTCAGGTCCCTTATTCATTCTTCCTGGCTTGACCACAATATCAAAGTCATACTCCTGGAATAATAGTAGTCATCTTCATATTCTCCCCCCCAAAACTGTCTTGTTGACTAAGTACTTCAATGCAGAATGATCAGTGAACATCTTAAAATGTCTTCCCAACAAGTAGTGTCTAAACTTTTGAAGCGCATATACCATAGCTAAGCCTTCTCTTTCAGTGGTAGTATAATTCATTTCAGATGTGGAAAGCTTTCTGCTAGAAAAGGATATAGGGTGGTCAATATCTCTTGCACCTGGCTGTGCCAAAACTGCTCCTAATGCAATGGATGAAGCATCGGCATGAACATTGAATTCCTTACTCCAATCTGGAAAAACCAAAATAGGTGCAATGACCATTTTATGCTTTAGTGTGTCGAAGCTCTGCTGGAATTCTTCTGTCCAATGAAACTTACTATCCTTCTTTAACAACCTTTCCATGGGTGTTGTTATCTGTGCATAACCCTTAATAAAATTTCTATAATATCCAGTGCATCCCAATGCAGTGCACAACTATCTAACTGAAGTAGGAGGAGGTAGATCAACAATGATAGAAATGTTGGAAGGATCTACCAACAACCCCTGTTTACACATAGTATGTCCTAACAACACTCCAAAAGGCGAAAAAAATACACTTCTTCAGGTTCAGGGAAATCTAACATTGCCCACACTTATCTAACATTAATCTCAAACATTCAATATGATCTTTCAGTAGACTAAAAACGACCCAGTCATCAAAGTATGCCTCCAAAAATTTATGTAAAAATTCCTTAAATATGGCTGGTGCATTCTTCAAACCACAAGGCATCACAATGTACTGAAAAGAACCCCATTCTATTGAAAATGTAGTCATATGTCTGTCCTCCTTAGCAATTCTGATCTGGTGATAGCTTGAAAATTCGTCTGTGAATGAATAAAATTCTTGTCCTCCTACATTATGATCTAGAACTTCATTAGTAAAAGGTGTAGGAAACATATCATGTAAACATGCATAATTCAATTTCCTTAGATCTACACAGATTCTGATTTCTCCCGACTTCTTATCTTGGACCACCATTGGGCTGATCCATTTAGATTCTTCAACTGGTTCTATGATTCCTGCTTCCAACATTCTATCTAATTCAATCTTAACTTTCTGCTTGTATTTGGGATTCAGTCTGTAAGGCCTCTGCTTGATAGGCCTTGCATCTGCTTTCAAAGGAATCTTCATTTCTCCCATGGGCCCTTTAATTCCCTTCATGTATGTGAACTTGGTTGGAAGAAAGTCCTGATACTCATGCAATAGTTCTGTAATCTTATTAATAGTAACATCATCCTAATATTCTCCAACATTTTCCAACTTAGGTGTCTTCTCTGTTCCAATATTAAGCTTCCTAATTTTAATAGGTTTCCTAACAAAAGGTAATTCAATCCCTGGCCCTTATATATCTCTTTGTTCTTCGGTTTATGAAATGTTCACATTCCTAGGGTCATCATTCTCATCAACATTAATATTATAACAACGTTGTAACTTCTGAAGAGGCACAGTCCATTCATCTTCTTCTTGTTCAAGAGGGAGGTCAGGTACTTCCTCAAAGACCTTCTGTCTTACAATTTGTAAGGCCTGATCTACTGTGGGGTACTAAATTTCATATAGGAACGTATCTATAAAGTTCTGGGTCATATCATACCAATATGTAGTGGCTAAGTGGAGTTCTTCTTGAAGATACCAGTTGATAGGCATAGTATCTAAGGTGTTAATGAACTTATGTACCCATTGTTCTTTAGGAATGTTGCTCCAAGATTCCTCACAACTTCGCATATTGTCCTCTGGAAAAATATGACCTATGTATCAAACTTAGTAGCCTTCATCTTGGTCTAAAAAGCACACTGTCAATAAGGTGCGACATTGTACCCATTCCGCGATGTTCTTTTTTTGGGATTCCCACCATCTAGATGGTGTTGCTTTCAAGGCTTCATCTAGTACCAAAAACCTCTATTGTGTTGGTACCGTTCCTTCAAATTCAAGTAGAAATGTATCTAAATTATTCAAGCCATCAAATGTAGGAAGATTACTTACTTCTGTGCCAATCCAACAAACTGCCTTGGTCAATCTGGCACACCTCCGCATAGAGACTTCATACATTATGTTATGCCAATTTTCCAATGCTTCTTCTGAATTTGATGAGCATGCAATCTCACTTCGCCAACTTAGATTTCTATCTGCTATAGGATTAATATAATCCTTCTATCCTGTTGTTATTTTATAGATGTTTTATAGCTCATAGGCATGATCTTATTCTCTTATAGGTTCTGTTTATCTGTGACCTTCATCAGGATCAAGAGGTGCAATGAACCTAAGGCCATCACCCTCAAACATCATTCTTCTCTTCCAACTTCATACTGTATTATCAGGTGTTGTAATTCCTGCACAACTCTTTCATCTTTAATCAAATTGATACAAGTATACAAGAAGTCCACAAGATCGCTTACCTATTTTCCTCGCCTAAGTGGGACAGACTGATCAAATGCCGAAGGAATTTCACATTCCCTTACTTCTGGTTGTACCCTAGATGAAGAAGCATGCTCAGCTACAAATTCTCTCCTTGCTTATTCAAAAGTATGCTACTCTTTCCTTGGATTGAACAATGGTGCCTTCTCTGAAACTCTTCAGATCCATAATCCATCGATAGTCTTTCCTGGAGTCACCCTATCTTCTCCTGTGACAATGCCTCCTCTAGTAATAACAACAACTATGGGTTCCTCACTATGAGGTTCAACTGATATTAGTTGGACTTGCTGGTTTCCGCCTCGTCTTTCCTGAAATTTGGCTCACAATACTGGACAGTCTACAATGACATGGTCGAAAGAATTACAGTAGTTGCAAGTAGTGCAAGGGTTCTGACAATCCCTTTCCAAATGAACTAACTGGGCATAGTTATAGAAAATAATCTGGCCTCAACCTCGACCCATGCCTCCTCCTTGTCCTCTTCCTCTGAACCCACCATGAGGATTGAAGTTTCCTCTTCCTGCGGAATTGAACTGCACACCATTACCTTCTTGCTATAATTCTCCTTGAATACTATATGCATCCCTTGACCTTTCATGCATGAGGTCATAATCCCTACAGTCCTTCTCATCATGCCCCACAGATTTGCAGAATGTACAATAAATATTGGTGGGTTTCTGAACATATTTCTATATATAATAACATTCACCAGGGTGATGTCTATTTCTACATACCTCACACCATGGTAAAGTAGTCTGTTTCAAAGGGTTAGGTGCTCCAGAGGCCAAATATTCATTAAATAAAGGACATTACTCTTTTTCATGGCCCTCTGCTTTACATCTGATACACCATATGTCTTCTCTTTTCTCCTTTCCTTTATCTTTCTTCATGTCTTCAAACTGTAAAGATAAGCTAGTTAATTGATTCAAAATCTGACTCATACCTAGATTGGATTCTCCTATAGGGGCTGCTTCTAGTTTCATGGCAATCTCTAATGCCTCAGCCTGTGAAGCGACCTTCTGTTGCATCAGAGGAACTCTAATGTGTGGAAGGAGGTCAATGATGAACCATTCCTTATGTTGTTTGTCTGGAATCCAAAAACTTAAATGGCGTGTCAAGGTCTTAAACCTATGATCAAATTCCCAAATTGGTTCAGTTACCTTCTGCTTGATTTCCTTCAAATTTGTAATGAACTGTGACTCCAACTTAGGCTTCTTGAACTCTACACTCAATGCAGTCTTAATGTCATCCAACGGTTTAGGCTATGCATATCCTATAACAAATTTCATATACCAACTCAATGCACGATCCATCAAGGTATTACTAAACTGAACTCTCTTAACAGCTTCATCGGTGACTTGCTTAATACTCCATACATATTCGCATAAGAACCAGTTTTGGTCAAGATCCTCAGATCCATCTCCTCTGAAAATGGGTAACCTCTTTTTGTCTGGCATGTATTTTCCTTGATTTCTCAACTGAGTATATACTAAACTGCTTGTAACAATGATATGAGTACTTTGGTTACTCTGGTTACTTACTACTGGTAAAACAATAGGAGGAGTGGTAATACTTACTTCGATAGTAGGTGTAGTCCCTGAATTTTCCGGTTATCCTCGACAAAGTTCTTTAGTCTCTACTTCCTCTGCCCTTGTGAACTCTGAATACTCTTCGTCTGATATTCCTACTTCTTCTCCATTGTTGAAATATCTGTCTTGTGCCAATAGTCCATAAATATGCTTAAACAAGTTCACAAGAAGAACCTTTCTGAATGATCTCCCACTGCGCATGTGTCTAGCCTCTACGTCACTGTCGTTGTCTGAATTTTTGAACATTAGCTTTAAAATTCAACTGATTACTGTATCTTCAAAATATTCTTCTCATGTAATAGCATCTTAATCTTCAACTTCAAAAAGTCTAGAAAATTCCTCTAGGTCCCTTGAAGAAACACCTCTCTGCTTGACTATATGATTCTACTATGTCGATAGAAAACTTAGTAATGTACCCTCCAATAGTCCTATCAAACCAGAGATCCACTACTCTAGACACAACGTTATTGACTTTCTTGACTTTCTTAATCAATGCCGTTGTCCAAACCACAAGTGGTCTAGATCTGATTTTGAAATGAGTGTCTGCTAGTCTGGCTAGTCACTTGTAAAACTCCTTGTGAACTCCTGCAAAAAAAATCTCGTGCACATTAGTAAAGATATACCTTCCCAACCAGTCTTCTGTACTAATGCTAGGGTTCTTGTTCTGAGATGAAACGAAGTCCCTTTCTTGTTCTTCTATCCACTTCTGAATCTTTGTCTTTGATGGAAAACACCTTGACATTCCCTCAAGAGGATCCTAGTCCTGGCAATGGAACCATTTGTTGGCACAGGGGTAGACCCAAGGTTCAACTCTAACAACGCACCAACAAACCCTAACTACTAGCCCTTTCAGAAACACCTACGAAGCAGATGAAGTCTCACTCGAAGTAGCAATAGGGGGGTTGCATGACACATGTGCCTACAAGCAGAGGAAGTGCAATATGATTCCAGGATAACAATGCAAGATAACCTAGATATTCTTAACAATACTATTCTTAACTTCACTGAGTTAGTTATATTTATTATCTTTAGTAGGGAAAACAACAATTCAATAACAATATAACAGATAGAAAATAACACAACATCTATTCTCTTTGCTTCTTTGTCTTCCTTCATCGTCTCTTTCAATGACTTGCTTTCCCTTACTTCGTTCCTTATTTTATGCTTCTTTAACGTTTTCGACCCTTCCTCGATTTGTGTGCCTTTCGCACACTTCATACTTTGTCTTTCTTCCTCTTTAATCTTCTCTTTCTTCCTTAATACCTAACCAAGGGCCAACAATATGTGACAAAGAATTTGTAGCACTTGGATGATAAGTGGCCAATGAAGTAGTTAGGAATCTTGTAGTTTCAAGATCTTTGTACTGGGCTGCATCTATGCTTGGATCTGAGTAACAGATCTAAGTCATTCTATGGCTCCACGATGATGGGGGTCATTTACTATTCTTCCTCTTTTTCTGTATTAATTATGTGGGAATGGTGTCCATATCAACATCATGGATACCTCATGAGCATGAGACCTTGTGAATCTTGTAAACATTCCTGATCACATTTCGATCTCTTGTTGCCGTCACCAAAGAGGGACTTTGGCCTTACAACTTGTAAAGGAGAGACATCATTACAACAAGCAGAATAAAGGGTCAATAATTGGAGCGAGACCCGAAGACGTAGCCCACATAGAGTGAACTCTGTTATCAGGAGAAGTGTTATATCTATTATGTGTATTATGTTCTTATGTTGCTTTTCCATGAATTTCCGCACATAGAATATTAAATGCAAGAACGACATATAATACATAAGGAAGCTAAACGGTTTTTATTCACTTTGGATTCAAGCCTATAAATACTTGAACTATACCTTTAATTGCAATCCACTCAAGTAAAGAGATCTATAATTGACCCTTTAGAGGAGTGACAGGATCAAACAATTATTGGAAAATTAATCACCCCCCGGGTTCAGATCAAACCATGACAACAAAATGATGCAGGATCATTGCCCACACGTCAAGCGAGCCA
The DNA here is from genome assembly GCA_032191745.1 of Picea mariana. Classification (NCBI taxonomy): domain Eukaryota; kingdom Viridiplantae; phylum Streptophyta; class Pinopsida; order Pinales; family Pinaceae; genus Picea; species Picea mariana. The sequence continues at coordinate 3,065 of JASDQU010515087.1, read as the reverse complement.
GCACAGAAGCAGAGGACAGCTGGACAAGCCAACACAAGTTTTGATAATCACTTTGAAACTGTTGCGCGAACATTAATGTGAAAATTTAATGAAGCGTACTTGTATATTGTAAATGGACCTTGAGTGGATAGCTCTCGTCCTTTAGTAGATAACCAACATTTAATATAGTTAATGCAGGTAGATAGAAATTTAATTCTAGAATAGACAGTTTTAGAAAGCAGGAGGGAAAATGGATATAGACACCCTCTTTGTATCATTGTAACATTATTCAGAAATAGTTGAATCCAGGAAGAGCATAGTAGAAGCAGGGAACTGTGTAAAGAACACCCATGTACCAACATTTGAATTAATAGAAGAGTTCTGGTTCAAATTCATGGTTTTGTGTTGTTCTATGTGTATTGATGTTGATATGCTCATGAATGTTTGCTTCATGTTATACATCTGCTTTTATATGCTGTGTATATGATTTCATGTTTGAATTGAAGTCTGAGAAGGTGAAGGAATGAGTTTCAATTGTTTCTCTATTTGAGCCAGAGAATTCCTACAAGGAGTGCAGTCGAATTGTCCGCAAAGAGTGCATTGACAGAGGGTTCAAATAGGGATAACTTTTGTTCTCATTCATCCCAGAAGGTGTAGTTGAGCCACAGGAGCCGTGCAAGGAGTGCACATGCCAAGAAAAGCTTCAGGGTTGTGAACCTGAGAAAAACCCTGAAAGATTACTACTGCAGGTGTGCGCAGAGTCGAAGAGTTTCAACACTTAGATGTTGTTGAAGGTTTTTCGCAAGGAGTGCGTGCAAGAGATTTTCTAAAGGAATTGAGAGTCGTGAATAAGATCAGGAGGTATAGAACCTTGAGTAATCACCGAGGGAAGCACAGGGAGTTGGTGCCTTGAAAGCTCGCAATAAGCGTCGTAGGTTTGCGAGCAGGTGAACAAGCCTTCGGGGAGGAAATACTTGTTTTCATTTCACAGAATTTCACCAGGAGAAAAGGACGATCGAGATTCTCCAGGAGAATCAGTGAATCACCGAGAGTCGTTGGATCTTGCGGAGGTGCAGGGAGGTTACAACGTAAGTGTGGAAGAGGTTCGAAGCTCAGGAGGGGCAAAGCCGTTGATCCGAGCCACAGAAGTCGTCGGATTTACATGTGAAATCGTGTATCGGGGTTTTGTGAGTTGAAGCTCCAAAATATTGCATAGGAATCGCGATATTGTGATACGCGATATCCCAACAGTCAAAGGCAGTGTGTGAGGCCACAGAAAGTTAGTAGAGGACAGGTGGTGCACCATATCGGAGTTTGGGGAAATTAAAGTCCCAAAACCTGTGGTATTAGGATTCGCGATCCCGCGAAGTCCAAAATCCCGATAGAAGTGACGGGAAGTGGAAAAGTCAACTCATACGTGCGCATTGGAGTTTTGGTGCATTGGGTATCGAGAGTCGGTAAAATGAGTTGCTTGGTATCGCGAGTACTGAAATCGCTATAGGGGAAAATCCCGACAAAGGAAAGAGAAAAGTCAGCGTTGACTGGCCATCGGGTCTCGGGGATTCGAGAGCCCAGTGATCATTGTTTGACATCGCGAAGCCGCGAAGTCCGATTCCCCGATAAGTAAAGAGAGGGGGATCGTATGAATATTTCTGTGGGTAAATATTTCCCGATAGGGAAATAGAAGAACCTTGGCGTTCTTCGGGCCAAGAGAAGAGAAGAGCCTGTGTGCGCGCGTGGACCTTCCGACCTGCGGGTGGTGAAGGGGTCGCGTTGCTATCAAGTGGTATCAGAGCTCTGAAAGACTCTTTGCTTTCTGTAGTAGAGGAGAAGAAAATTCACCATGCCGCCAAGGAGAGAAAGATAGTCACCCGATTCAGAGGATAGGGAGGTGCGAAGAAGAGGTAGGTAGGTAACAAATCCAGAAATGGAGAGACAAATGCGTGATCTCGGAACAAGACTTGAAGACATGGAGACAACGCAAAGACGCACAGCCAGTGCCGGGGATCTTAGTGATTCCGAGAGCGAGATTGAGGATGAACGCGAGGAAGAAGTTGCAGCTGAAGATGCATCAAATGAATGTTTGATCAATGCTATTGCTAGGATGGGTGCAAGAGCAAAGATGGACATTCCAGTTTACGAGGGAAACTTGGATGCAGAGGAGCTACTAGATTGGATTAGAGCTCTCGACACATATTTCGACTATGAAGATGTCGAAGAAGACAAGAAGGTCAAACATGATGTCACGCGCTTGAAAGGACATGCAGCATTGTGGTGGGATGAGCTACAAGCTGACAGACGCTGCAAAGGCAAGCAGAAGATCAAGAGTTGGGACAGGATGATCGCAAAGATGAAGGTGAAATTCATCCCGAGAGACTATCAAATTACTTTGTTCAGGAGGATGCAGAACCTGAGACAGAAACTGATGACAGTGAAAGAATACACTGAGGAATTCTATCGACTGAACATCAAGGCAGGTCATTGGGAGAGCGATGATGAGAAAGTTTCCAGATACATGAATGTCCTGAGATATGATATCCAGGATGAGATGAGTATGGTAACCATCCGAGCTATGGAGGATGATTATTAGATGGCTCTGAAAGCTGAAGAGAAGCTGAGTCGAAAACAGAGTCAGAGGGGCCGAGGTAGAAGTCAGCCCAGAGGCAAAGCAGTTGCCCAGGAAAAATACCAGAAGCCCAAGGAGGAATGGAAGAAACCTCAGGGTAAAGTTGAGAGAGGTGGAACCTCACAGCGAGGGCCATACATTGAACAGAGAGGGAAGCATAATGAACAGAGAGAAGATTATGCTGACAACAACACTTTTCCTTGTACTAGAGGTAGAGGAAGAGGAAGAGGTGGAGTAATCACATGCTTCACATGTGGGAAGAATGGGCACAAGTCTTACGAGTGTCCAGAGAAAAACAAGGACATTGGAGAATCTCACATCACTGAAGCACAGAGGTGGGATGTTGAGGCCGAAGATGCAGAAGGAGAAAGGTCATTGATGATGCGTAAAGTCCTTTTGACACCCGAGAAGGAGGTGGAAAGTTCAGTCCAAAGGACCAGAATTTTCAGGACTGCTTGCA
>JASDQU010515086.1:25762-50703 GCA_032191745.1 Picea mariana | reverse complement strand
CCTGTGAGGAGGAACTTTGACCTTAAGTTTTATACCTTTTCCTCTTCAAAACCCCAGGTTACTGGGGACATCTCCCCTGGGCTAACCTCCCTGAATAGAAAGAACCTCCCCATTGTGGTGACATTGGGTGGGGAAGGTTCATGTTACGCTAGTTTGGCCTATACCTTCTAGTCATTTTCCCTAGCTAAAAACTGTGCGATAACACACCTAAATAATGTGTTTCTTACGTCTACCCCTACATCTATGATCTGGTTCCCAAGGCACTTTACAGTTGTAGCAAAGTTGTCTGCTCCTAATGGGTGTAGGAATGCTTTGTTCTTCCTTCCATCTCTCTCCCATTTGTCTAATTCACTCTCCATTTTGTCGTATATCGACTATCAACTTCCATAAGACCAAGTCCATTTCTTGTCTATCCATTTCTCCCTTTGGAAGACCCCTCAACTGGAAATATTCTAAGCTTCGGATGCATGCGCCAATCCCCACTGGCTGGGAGGATCAACGCTCTGATACCACTGTAATGTTCCCAAGCCAAGATGCCAGGAACATCACGTTTTGCATGAGTTTTTAATTGTTTTTGGTTGTGGCATTTCGTCAAACACTTTTCTTATTATGGTCCCTTAAGTTGTGCTAGGATTATACTGATGGTTTTAATGTGTGTTTGTAGCAACAAATAAGAATATATAGAAATGGAACATACCTCAACAATATACAAGACCAATAATACCATGAATAACCAAAAATGGCTCAGATATGATTTGAGTCATAATAGTAGAATAACCTGATACAAAGGATATGCAGATCTGGTACAATATAGCTAAGAGCCAAATGGTAAAGTGAATATGATCCTCAAAAATATCTAGGATAGAAGCTACAAGCCTCCAAAGGCCATATGGCTGCAATAGATGAAGAACATGAAGAGATTGTGATCCTCTGAAGTGCCAAACCCCACAATTGCATAAGTCACGCCTTGCTGGAAGACTGAAAACCATCAACAATTTGTCCCTCTTCCTAGAGGCCTCCAAATACCCTAAAAATCACAGGAAGTGTAGATCAGACCAAGGTCACACTGATGATGAAGTCTCAGGATGATCTGTGAAGAGATGATCCTCCAAATGAACAATCTCCTATTTGTCTTGCGCCCTCTTGGGTGAGTGAAACCCTAGATAATTCAGCCCTCCTCCTAGTTGGCCCCAATGACAAGCAAAGCCTTCTATAAAGGTATATTTGGAGTGTAGATGCAAGACATAGTAGATCCCTAGCTGAAGGATGAAGCTTGGATTCCTCTCATGGGAGGATCCACTCCAAAGTTGTGCCCTCCTCTTGGGAAAAACATCCCACTCTCAATATAAATCAAATCTCCACCAAAATACCTCTGGAAAGGACCAAGAATGGCACTATGGCCTCTGCAAAGAAAACCCACGAACCAGAATCTCCAAAATCTTGTCTCCTTGGCCAAAATGAATTGTTCTAGCTCCACAAATGCACCCCCCTTGTTGGAAACCCTCAATGGTGTTCCCTCTCTCTTTATGTACATGTGGCTATTGTAGAACTCTCCTAAAACTGAGAAGATCTGATGTAGAATGGTGAGGGAGGAATCTTTCACCTCTATGACCAAGCTTGGATCAGGTTGGGTGGGATCTTTCACGACCGATCTGATCTCTAGGGTTTGTTAAGTCAAACCCTCAAAACCCCCAAGGCATGGGCTCACTAGCTAGAAGCCAGATATCAAAACTGATAATCAACATGAATGAGAGAATAGAGGCCTTTGAATTTCTTTTATCCTTCTTGCTCACCGTGTCCCTCCAAAGTGACTTTTGCTTTATTAATTATTAATTAATTAAGTCTTTTACCTCTAAAAAGCACCTTATCTCTTCTTGTGGCTTCCCTGGCCACTGAAAGTCACTTTTCATCATTCTATCCTATAGTGTGGTTCCTCTCAATTCCAATGAGCTATTACACTAAGAGGTTCCTCCAAGTACTATTCCCAATATGACCTCCTTAGTGCATTTAATTAACCTATAGCCCAAAATAACTCAAAATCATGGAAATCGTCAGAATGCAACAGAACCAAAGCCAAGTTGTGCGGAATGGATCATAATGATGAAATTAGATGAGTGATGCAATCTGGACACCAAAATACCCTCAATAGCTCATGTACTCACTATATTCTCCATCTGACTACTCTGGTCATCATAACACTCTGTAATACCCTGATGTCCCAAAGTGGGGACATTACAGTGAAATAAGACAAAGAGCATAATTTCCAAGAAAACATTTTCAAAATCAAGGAAGAACCCTTTGCAACATATTCAAATGCTTAATTGATTAAAATTACACTTACCACAACACCAGACTCATTACCTCATGGAGAAAGACCTGTTGTCCTCTTTGAGACAAGTTGGTCTGGTGAATGGTGCAACCAACGATCTCATGGTGATGGATGGTGTGATGTGGGGCTCTGCCTGATAGTATGTCTCTCGGTACTCCATTTTTGAAACCTAAGGGCTTCGAGACATCATCTCCTTGGTTATCCCTAGAAATGGGGGATAACATTTGTCTCCTACTTGGGGACATGTGCTCGTTGTAGAGTGCATGAGAACTGCATAATTTCATGGTAAGACCTGTGCCTACACACACCGAAACAAAAAAACATGTTTGGGAATATAGGATGGCACACTCATCCTTTGTTCATATAATCAAACTCTCAAAATTCAAAATTGACAGCTAATCTTAGAAAGGAAAATTTTGTATTTTTTCAAAATTTCTAACATTTAACATGACAAATGTAAAAGATGTAAATCAATAATGAAAACATGCAAATAGAGTAGAATGAAAGATCATATATGTCATGCAACTAAACTATCATGAACAAGAAAATGTAAATGCAAGGGGATGTGAATGACCTACGTACTTACCTGGGGCCCGAGCCCCATGGTGATCAAATACTATGGATGTCAGGTGAAATCATACAACCAGTGAAAACTACTAATCATCTCATCAAGTTATCTTCCCCTGTGATTAATTATATAATACAACAAATATAATTCAAGCATAAAATAATCATAGGAATAAGTAGGTATGTAATCAATCATAGAAAGAAACTCATGAATATGGGTGGGAGGGAGGAAATCTTGTTGGGAAGAATAACCACAAGCTTGATCGACCCATCTCTAAATAGGACTGCTACACATAGATGATGGTTCATCTTCTTCCTTGTCATCATGACCATTGCTTCCTGAAAACTGATAAGATATGAGAGGTCCCAAAAGGACCCCATGATTTCCTTGAAAAGGAGGGAGGAGGTAAGGGAAAAGCTCATGTCTTGAGAAAGAATCTTTCAAAATACCCAAAACATGTTTCTTCATCATCTTCAAGTCCTTGCCAAAATCCCATGGATGAAAATTTTATTTCTCTGCAGTATGAGTCTTTGACTTCTTTGGTATGGAAATGTCCTGGTGTCCATCTAAATATGAGGACTAAGGTGGTTGGAAATTCTTATGGAACAAATCTACATCCCCAAAAGGATATGCATCACAACTCCTAAGGGATGACTGAAATTCACAATGAGCATGCTACAAAAAATCATCCTTGAATGGATGGAACAAATTTGTGACCATATCATGATCAAGTTGCCAAACACCTGAATCATATACGCATGAAGACCAATTGAAGATGACAATTCTACTCCTTTTGCTTGAGAACTACATTCAATGTCGTAAATAGGATCTCCATCAATGATGAAACAAACCATATCCCATCTGCACCTCCCAATACATTTAAAAGAATATATATGGTTATCAAACACATCAGAGAGTTCCATCATAAGACCATCCATATGACCAAAATTGACCATTTGTTTGCCTTTGTGTGTAGGAAGAATTGAGGTAGTGGTAGCTTCAACTGGATCTTCAATGTGAAGGGCTTCATGGGAGTCTTCTTCATCAATATATCCTCCATTATTTAGAATAATTCCTTCTTGAGATTCATGTGCAAAAGGAGGGTAAGGTTGAACAAGCTCACCTTCATCAAGTGGGAGAACAAAGACCAATGTTTCATTAGGGTCCTCAACATGTTTCACTTTGTTGGAATCTTTCCTTCTCTTCTCACCACCCCCTTTTATGGACATGCCACTCCAACGTTTCTTCATAAAAAAGGGCTTAATCCTCAATGTAGATCGCTTTGTTTTCTTTTTCTAGAATAGAATAAAACAAAAACTCTCGTTCTTCTCATCATTGTGGAGTTTCTCTCTGGCAAGTGATGTTTTCTCAAGATCTTGCACTTCCTTGGAGTATTCCTCTTTGTAGAGATGTCCTTCAAAGAAAATTTCCCTAAAATGCTCAATTAGATCCAAAGGAAACATCCTTTTCCTAAAATGCATCCGCAAGGTCCTGAACCATATCTTGAAATTGCTAGGACTTCGGTCCACAATGTGTAAGGAATTCTCATATGCAGATAGTTAAGTCCTTTGAGATGCAATCATGCTTGATCAAATTCCTTTGTTTCTCATCCAAGGATGCCAAGAACAATTGCATTTGAACATCATCCTAGGTTATCTGATAAAAATAAATGTATTCGGTAAAACTCAACAACATGTGTAACGACCGAACATGGGTTACCATTGAACTTTGGGATATCATCCCACCTTTTCAGGAGGTGTTCATCATATACCTCCATGGTTTGCTAGTGGAGTGGCCAGATGAGCTCAAAGCCTTTTGAATATGGGGAGGGTATCTTCCCTCTATGGAGTCACCAAATGAACTCTATGGTAAGTTCATCGAGAATGGAAAGGGAACTTCCCTCAAATAGATTCGCTGGGAAAGATATGGTGAAGGATTTGGGAAATGCTTGCCAAAATGTCGTTAGGGCTTGAAAGAGGATTCAAAATCCTCCTCGACAACAATGCCAAGATGCTATCACATAGATTGTAGGTTGGGAAAATCCCGACCCAATCCACAAGAGTGAGAAAACTATGGGAGTAACTACCCACTATCACCTTAGATAGATACTCCCCTTGCTTTAGTGATGATAAGTCACCACAAGGGAGGAATCCTGGTGACCCTAAGGGGGTTGAGATGGAAAGTTGTAGAATGACCAGTAAAACCACTATAGGTCAAGTTTGGAAGTGGAAAGAGGCTTGGAGAAGATTCTTGTTCATGAAGGGAGGTTTCCAAAGTGTTGTGTATCTGCAAGACAACGTTAAGCCTGCCCAGAACAAGACAATGATCAATATACAAGCCAAATAATCAAGGGGACAAGCAAGGAAAGCTTGATTTCCTAAATCACAATAGTAAATAAATATATATATCAGCAATAGAATGAGATACTAACTGCATAAATAACCATCAAACGCATCAAACAATTATTGGATGATCAAGTACTAAACATGTAGATAGCATTCCAACACTTAAACACAAGCTTTGATGGTTGAAAAGGGCTGCTAAATGATGTTATCAACAATGTATTAGGGAAGAATTATGGCTTTAGAAAACAATTTCTACAACAACAATATCTATCCACTAAAATTAGCAAACAATCCACCCAATAGATAGCCAATGACAAGTAGATTAGTTATGGCAGCTTGCAAGCTAAATTCAAAGGCAGATTAGTGAGTAATAAGAGAGTTTTAAGAGTCTTTTTCTGCAGCCCGAATGGTTGTAGCATTAATTTGATTACAACAAGATAAATACAAGGCTAATCTAGATGCCTTAGTGGCTCAAGAAAACTAATATCACTAAGAAAATATTCCAATTTGAATAAATGCAATATCTTGTAATTTCACGTATACCAATGCAAATAATTTTATATCTCTGATGCAAATAGATGAGTGCCTAGTCTATTGGGTTATGGAGTCTTGGGTATAAGAGTTAGATCTACTACTTCTTTAGGGTTGTAAGCCATTTTACTCCCTAGAGCAAGTAAATTCAACAAGGTAAATCAAGGAGGGTGTAAGCCCTTTTACTCCTAGCAACCTTGACAAAAAACTTATCGAACAACAATTATGATAGACTTGGTGGACGGTGTATGCCCTTATACTCCTCCAAGGGTTTTAGACAAGAATAACCTTGAAACAAGAAGACATTACTAACAATATGCAGAAAATCTCTTACCAATTCCAATAGAAAGCATGCAAAACCCTTATCTACCAAGAGTATTCCATCAACATGCAAGAGACAAGCCTCCAAGAGGGTAGCGCACCACTTATTTCATCAAGAACAAGCATCCACAAGATAAGAACAAGAGAGAGATAGAGAAAATTCCCTAAAAGGGAACAAATTTAAGCTAAGTATGTAGTTCTCAATTGAGATCACATGTCTCAAATAAAATGAGCAAGATCTTATTTATACTTGACCTTGAAAAACAACTTGTCCACATAACATTAGGGTAAATGAAAATTTAGGGAGGCCAACCTCCTAAATTTCCCCTTTACAATTCAAAATTTGATTTTACATAAAGATAAAACCCTAAAGGATGATGTCATACACCCTAGGGGTGACATTTTGTCAAAATGAACAAATCGTCGAGCTCTTTGAAGGAGACATTAGGCCTCTAAAGGCCATAAATCCATGGTGACCATGTCTTCCTTCATCCAATCATGCCAAGTCATCATCAATCATCACTACCATCCAAACCCTAGCCTTCCATATGTGACGTCAATGCCCCAAAAGTGTAGTGAAAGGCCTCTAAAGACAAGTCGTTGGGGCTAGGAAGGCTAGCAAATCACTTGTAGGGGATCCCTAAGTTCCTTTGAAGGAAACATCTCTTATCCAAGTGTCCAAGAAGCAAGGGCACATCATCCATCATGTGGGATTTATACCGCAGGTGATGGTGCAATTGACCTTGTGCCTCCATGAAGTGTCTTTCCACCTACCAAGGCCCTGTAAATACAAGCAAATTCACTCTCCAAGGGATCACAAGTCACAAGCATCATGTAAAATAAGCCATATATAATAAAACAACCACCCGAACATGTGCATCAAGTCCCCCCTTTCAAAATAAACAAATTCTTAGAGACCGTATGTAGCTTGCCAAATTTAGGTATGGGAGGGTTGTCACAGTGACCTATTGGGTGAATCATTCCCCAAGTTGAGTGTTTCCCAAGTGGACCCTCTCTAAGTCATGTGAAGAGTATGAGGTGGATAAGGGAAATACTTTTGGAAACGAGGTTTCTTGACATACAAGAGCTCATATTGTCTCAATTATGGGTGCCTTTGTAGAGGGTGTTCTTCCCTTCATCCGCAATGCATGATTTTTCCAAGCCCTTTTTCCATTCAATTTATTAGAGTGTTCCCAGATTAAAGCTAAAGTGGGACTTCTACCTAAGCATAAAAAATATTTTCCACCTTAACTCTACCTTGGTCACACTGTGCTTCCCCAAGTTGAAAACAATGTGTGGGACTTCTACCTAAGAACGAAAAACATTGCCCACACACTCTCCACCTTTGTTGGCATGTTCAATTAGTTTATTTTACGGGTCCCTCAATTTTTTTCGAGAAACATTTCATTGTTCTCGGGATCCATGGGAGAGAATCTAGAAGGTTTATGATGGCTCTATCTTTTTCTAGCTATAATCCTTTGGGCCTTCAGCCCCTTCTTCTCATGAAATGAGGTACAATCCCTTCATAGGTCAATGTGGCTCGAAAACAAAAAAAGATGAGGAAATGAAGGGAAAGAAGCATGGAAAGTGGAATGTATGTGCAAGAGAGGTACAATGACTTATGAAAAAGACCCCCCAGTAGCAACCCTTTACCCGTGGGTGACTACTTACTAGGACACGATGTCAACCACCAAGGTGAAATAAGACAAAGAACATAATTTCCAAGAAAACGTTTTTAAATTCAAGGAAGAACCCTTTGAAACATATTCAAATGCTTCATTTATTAAAATGACACTTACCACAACACCAAACTCGATACCTCATGGAGAAAGAATTGTAGTCCTCTTTGAGCCAAGTTGGTGTGGTGAATGGTGCAACCATTGTTCTCATGGTAATGGAATGTGTGATGTGGGGCTATGCCTGCTGGTACATCTCTCGGTACTTCATGTTTGCAACCTGAGGGCCTCGAGACATGATCTCCTTAGTTATCCCTAGAAATGGGGGATAACATGTGGCTCCTACTTGGGGACACGTGCTCATTGTAGAGTGCATGATAACTGCAACATTTCATTGTAAGACCTGTGCCTACACACACTATAACAGACAAACATGTTTGGGCATCTAGGATGGCATGCTCATCCTTTGTTCATATAATCAAAATCTAAAAAATCAAAATTGACAACTAATCTTAGAAAGAGAAATTTTGTATCTTTTGAAAACTTCTAACATGTAACACGATGAAATAAAAATATGTAAATCAATAATGCAAACATGCAAACAGAGCAGAATGAAAAAATAGATATGTCATGCAACTAAACTATCATGAAGAAGCAAATGCAAATGCAAGGGAAAGTGAATGACCTACCTACTTACCTAGGGCCCGAGGCCCATGGTGATCAAATACTATGGATGTCAAGTGAAATTCTACAACCAGTGCAATCAACTAATCATATCATCAAGGTATCTCCCTTGTGCTTAATTATGTAATACAACGAAGATAAGTCAAGCATAAAATAATCATAGGAATAAGTAAGCATAGAAAGGAATCAATCATAGAAAGAAACTCATGGAGATGGGTGGGAGGGAGGAAATTGTGTTGGGAAGAATAGCCACAAGCTTGATCGAACCATCTCTAAATAGGACGGTCGTGCATAGATGATGGTTCATCTTCTTCCTCGTCAGCGTGACCACTGCTTCTTGAAAACAGAGAAGATATGAGATATCCCAAAAGGACCCCATGATTTCCTTGTGTTAAGCCCTAAATAGTATCACATTACCCCTTAATAGGGGCATATTACATTAGTATTGTTATTTTATTTATGTCGACTAGGGTCCATTAGTTGTAATTGTACCTCATAGTCTCCTGTATATACCAAGGAGACCTTTTCTGAAGGTATGCCAAGGTCAAGTCCAAAGCCCCCTGGCTGAAGGTACGCCCTCCTGAATGGCTATGAAGGACCAATATTTCAGCCTAGCTGATGGAAGCGTCCAAATGGCACCAAACTTTGCATAATGATATATCGGGGCAAGTAGAACCCCCTCCTGAAGTATCAAACTTAAATGCTAAGAGTTGCTCCTCCAAAACACTGAATTCTCAAGTAGAACCGCGCCCTCCTGAATACTGTCAAGACCAATAATTCGGCCCTATTGAAGGAGACCTCCAATCACTATGAAACTATGCAGAATAATAGATCATGCCATGGTAAACATCCTGGTGGAGTCTCAAGGTGAGATCTGAAGTTTTACTCCTCCAAACTGAATATATTTGATTCCCAATGGCACCCTCCTCTGCAAAACGTGCCAATGCTCTAGGAAATCAACTGGCTAGTATAAATCTTCCAAAATGCACTAGAAATGATGATCAATGCCCTACAAAGAAAACCAAAGTGCTCAAATATCCAAAATACTTCTCAGTCTCCTAGATCGAAACCTCCTCAAATCAATGGTGCGCCCTCCTGCTGGTAACCCTCTTGAAGCTACGCCTTAGCTCTCCTTGAACCTATGGCTGATGTAGAAACTCTCTATAACTGAATGGATCTGATGTAGAATGGTGAGAGAGGAATATTTCACCTCCGTGACCAAGCTTGGACCAAGTTGGGTGGGATCTTTCACCACCGAGCTGATCTCTAGGGTTTGTTAAGTCAAAACCCCCAAGTGCATGGGCTCACTAGCAAGAAGCTAGATCTCAAGTGATAAACAACATGAATGAGAGAATAGAGGCCCTTGTCTCTCTTTTATCCTTCCTACTCACCTTGTCCCTCCAAAGTGACTTTTACTTTATTAATTATTAATTAATTAATTAATTAACTATTTTACCTCTGAAAAGTACCGTATATCTCCTTGTGTCTTCCCTGGCCACTGAAAGTCACTTATCATCGTCCTACCCTATAGTATTGTTCCTCCCGATTCCAATGAGCTATTACACTAAGAGGTTCCTCCAAGTATTATGCCCAATATGACCTCCTTAGTGAATTTAATTAACCTATAGCCCAAAATAACTCAAAATCATGGAAATCGTCGGAATGCAATGGAACCAAAGACAAGCTATGAAAAATGGATCATAATGATGAAATAATATGAGCGATGCAATCTGGACCCCAAAATACCCCTCAATAGCCCCTGTATTCACTATAACCTCCATCTGGCTACTCTGGTCATCATAATACTTTGTAATACAATGATGTCCCAAATTGGGGACATTACACACCATTTCACCCACCCTATTAATTAATGGTAATGTTAAATTATTAAAGTAAAAGTGACATTCTCCTTTATCTTTCATTCTCATCCTTTTACTTAAATTTTTAACATTACCATTAATTGTTTTAGGATGTTTGAGAGTGGTTCCAACTTAACAGTTTTCAGGATTTCAAGATTGGCAGGATTACAACATTTACATTGGATTGTATCATGTGTAAGGGTATGAAACTGACATTTAATCAAGAGCATCAAGCCCTCTATGTACCTCAATGCCCATCGGTTAACATTTTTGGGGTTGATACAAGTGTCCTCATGCAAGGCATTACATATATCATTGTGTGCCACATACCTTTTCATGTTAATATAGACATGGTTTTCTTTCTAAAATGTCATTTATGTGTATCATTATTTTTTATTGCAAGATAATGTGTTATTCTATATATATATATATATATATATATGACATTTCCCCCGACATTTCGATCGATGTTTCCATTTTTGGCAAATCACATTTCCTGACGTACCCATTTCAGAAACTTCCAGACGTTTCCCTGTTTCGTGCAAATTAGGTCATAATGGTGCTCCCATGCCATATGATTGCCACTAGTATGTTGGCATGTTTTGCAGGCAGTGTATGCTTGTCATTGATGGCAATTATAGCAGCAATGATGGCTTGAGTATAGGAAGGATGTGCCAGGAGGGCACCAGAAGTCTTTTGGTAAGGCGCTACAGAGCAATCTCGACAAGATCAGAGTATGCATTGATGGATCTCATTGAGATTTCCTGATGAACATCAGATCTGAGCCCAAGGTCCGACCGACGTTGGATCCATGAGAACCTGCACATTCTTTAACAAACAAGGTGAAATGAGAAACCCAGAAAAATCCGAAATAGGCACCTCAACAAAGACTCCATTTCAGAATTTCATCATAAAGACTCTCATCATAAAGAGTCTCGAAGTCGCGAAACTCGAAGTCGTGAAATGATAAAGAATCCATACCGTAGTTTCAGATACCGGGAGTAGGAGGATTCTAGAGTGAAGACTCTTCATTAGAGGAGTCCTGAAATCGTGAAATGTCATAGACTACATACCGGAGGTTCGGATACCAGGAGTCGGAGATGTCAAGGTTGTTCACCATAGGAATACTGAAATGTCGATTCGCAGAAATGAGAAACGCTGGAGTACCGGACTGTTGATCTAACTCCATTTCGGAGTTTTAGATACCAGGAGTTGAAGTATCAAAACACTTCACCACCAAGAGTGTCGAAATGCTGAAATGCCGAAACGTGAAATTGTGAAATGCAGTTTCAACTAAGGCTGTGGTCACAGCCATTGGTCACATCGTCAAAGAGTTAAGCTCCTGTTTCGGAGTTTCGGGGACCACGACTTGGAAAGTCGAGAAACCTAACAACAGGATTGCTGAAATGTCGAAATGAGAAACAAGTTTAGGCTCAGCCTGAGGTCACAACCATTGGTCACATCGGCGGAAGATGGGGGAAGAATTTAGTGAAGACAAGCTCCTTTTCGGAGTTTCGAGGGTCGGGAATTGGAGAGTACTAAAATCCTCCACCATGGTGATATCAAAATTCCGAAGAGAGATATGCTGAAATAAACGAAAGATTTAGAGAAGTTAATCCAATGGTGCAGAGGAAACTGAAGAAGATCAGAGGGCTATTGGTGCACTTCACAGTGTAACTGGCAGAAACCACTGATGGTTTCTACCAAAGGACTCGAAGAGACTTCTGTGTGATTTCTAGAGGAATTGAAGGGTCACAAGAAATATGCCAGTAGGAGAAAAGACTATTCATGGAGGATATTGACAGCTGGAAGAGTGTTGGAGCCGTTAACTGCGACAGAGAGGTTGAGGTCGATTGCAACAGAAGATGAAGAATCTCAACTGCTGGTGATGTGAAACAATTTGATCATGACACCCAGTGATGATGGACAGATGGGCTTAAAAAATAGAGAAGCTAAAGATTTTCCATGATGAAGAGGCAGAGCACTCGACATGCAGAGGATGCAGAACCATTGCATACAGAGTATGCACAAGATGCACAGGGAGTATAAGAATGTGGAGAAAAGAAGAGATTAGTGTTTTTGTTGTTGTGAGTGATGCATGTGTGAAGAAGGACGTGGAGTGCAGCAACTGAAACGGCCATAAAACAAAAGGTGCATTGAATGGGAATGACGTACAGAGCATAAAAAGCAGAAGAACAGAAAGTGCAATGGATGCGTGCAGGAAGACGGTTAGGCAGAAAGAGCAGCGAAATATTGCAGAACAGTGATGAGACTAGTAAGATGTTGTTAAACATCATATCACTATGATAAGTTTCAGTAACACATATTCATAAATCATGGTGGTAGGGAGGTGCTAGGGAGGAATGGTGTCCTCAGAGGTTCAAGTGGGTGCTTGAACACAGGGAGTTGTAGCTTCCTTCTAGTTGGTGCTAGAGAAACTAGGGAGTTGGTGATTCCTTTTAGTTGGTGCTAGAGAAACCAGGGAGTTGGTGCTTCCTTCTAGTGGGTGATAGAGAATCCATGGAGTTGGTGCTCTCAGCAAGTTGCAACTTGCAAAAATAGAGGTTGTAGCCTCACAATGAGTTGTTGCTCATATGTATGATAATGTAAATAATGTAAATAATACTTATCATCTAAAGAAGAAGAGGTTTTTACCCTGTATGGGTTTCCTCACAAAATACCTGTCTCTGTGTTTCTCATATATGTGACTGATGTTGAATGTGCCATTTCTTATATCCCTACATTATTGTGATCATCATTAAGTGCCTTGTAAAGAATTTAAAAGAAGCATAATTGTTTAAGCACGATAACAACTGATTCACCCCCTCCCCTCTCAGTTGTCCAACATAGTATCCATAGGCTAACTGACATTTTCCATTCTTGGCTATCACATTTCACCAACGATCCCATCTAGCATGATCTGTTTTGGCCCGCCATCCCTGCCAAATTATCGTCTGACATCCAAAAATTTGATGGAAAACCTAGGGAAGATCCTAACAATCATGTTATGAATTTCCATTTATGGTGTTCTTCTGAATCTTTGATGGATGATTCAATCCTTCTTGTCACAACAAAATTGTATATTGAGATGTTGTGCAACTCCTTTATCGAATTTAATGTTAGAAAATAGGATCACCGAGAAATAAAATTAAACAAATGCAGAAATAAAACACGGAAGATACCCAATACAATAGAGACAAAGATATACGTGGTTCACCCAGTGTGGGTTACGTCCACCAGAGAAATTTTCAGGTCCTTCCTTTTTGTTATCCAGCAAAATGAAGGGATACAACCTATATCTCAACCGTTGTAACTTCCTCTTCTTTCTCTCGCAGTATTCTCTCTCAGAATACAACATTCACAATAATACACAACCACAATACAATTCCCTCATAAGAGAGGGTTTCCTTCTAGGCCAAAAAACCCTAAAAATAACTTCTACCATCAGATATGGGACCTTATAATGAACGGTCTAGATTGACTACGAAATTACAATATTTTACAAGGAAATGTTTCTCAATATATCACTTCGGGGGTGCTACCCATGAATACCCTACTAGGGGGGGGGCTACAAAAATTGTCGCCACCCCCCCTAGACCCCCTTGGCAACAGTTGTGGGGGGCCAAGGCCCCCCATGCCCCCCTGTTAGGGAATGAGGTCCAAGCACGAATGAAACAAACCTTTGAATCAAGAATATAATCAGGGTCCACAGCCAACATTTAATTCTCTTTCCATGGTTTTTATGACACATTTTTAGTTGCCTATATGGTATGAGACTGGTATCGACATTTTGACCTCACTTCGATAGTCCTCTTCCACCCACATATCCAATCATATTCATGAGTGGAGAGGACAGAGACAGTTGATTAAAGCTCCCATCCTCACATATTGGTTTACAAAGTCGCTCTTACCTCCCATTGCCCATTATGTTGCTGTGGGAAACATTGTTACTGAGGAGTAGGCTATCAACTGTGGGTAGTATTTGTACTTGGTCTACTCCCGAACACTTTATGATCTGATCTGTAACACTACTCATCCATCGAATGATCCAACAAAACCTGCCCCGGAACCAACTTTCGTTTTGAACGCCAAGACTACTTCTGCTCCTTCTCAAACCTCTGAGGTGAATGTGGTCCAATCCTCTGCATCTCCGCAACCAAGGGGTAAGAAGAAAAACAAGGGTAAATCAAAGAAATCTTCTAACGCGAAGGATAATCGAAAGACTATTCTCAACTGACTAGGAAACCTAAGTTTCCTTGTATGATTTGTGAGGAAGAGCACTACATGAAATACTTCCCTCATTGTGAGGTTGCTAAATTTTTTAAGGGTGCCTCCCAACTGGTTTAAAAGCAAAATCTGTTTGCACAAAATCATGCCCCCCAACAAGGGGGCAATGCAGGTCATTCTCACCATGGAGATGCTTCTGTGAGCACCTTTGAGGTGTACATGTTTAAGGAGATTAATGTGACAACTCGAGCAAACACTTATAACACTCCTCCAGGTGATCAGACTAAGGGAAAGGTTGTTGATCATCTCTCCACATCCACTCCTCCATCTTCCAATCCTTTAGATTGAGAATCCAACCTCTGATGCAGTGTTGCACCCGCCCAAGAGCATAATTCGAAAAATGACATTTAATCCAAATTCCCACACTACCCAAAACTACAACATTGTTGAAGATTTGGCGCAAGCGCATTGTGCTATGTCAGCCCTTGAAGTTCTACAGAACTGTCCAAGCCAATGTGGAACGCTGTTGTCAGCCATTGGAGATATGAATCGAGAGGCGTCAAATCTAATCACGTTTAATCTGGATTACTTTAAGGAAAGGCTCTCCCACCACTTAACATTCCAAATTCAAGAATTCGAAAAGTGACATTTAATACAAATGCCCGAGTTGACCAAAACTACAACATTGTTGAAGATTTGGCACAGGCGCCTTATGCTATGTCAACTCTTGAAGTTCTACAGTACTGTCCAAGCCAACATGGAACCCTGTTGTCAGCCATTGGAGCTATGAATCAAGAGGCATAAAATATGATCATGTTTCATATGGATTACTTTAAGGAGAGGCTCTCCCACCACTTAGCATTCCAAATTCAAGTTTTGGTTGGTGGAAACAATGTCCATCGTACTGTGTTGGATGAGGGAGCCTCCACTTGTGTCATGTCTTTTCCTTTTTGGAGAGCCCTAGGTTTTCCTAAACTTACCCCATTTCCTACCACCTTGAAAGCGTTTGATGGATGTGGTTTCCAACCTCATGGAGTCTTGTAATCTTTCATTGTGACATTGAAGGGTAAGACTGTTTCGGTCAATATTGAAGTAGTTGACGCACCTCTGGATTACAATTTGTTACTTTGTCATAGTTGGTTCTATGCGATGAATTTCATCACATATATAGTGTTTCATGTTTTACAATTTCCCCATCAAGGAAAAATGATCACTATTGACCAACTAGACTATATAACTTCCCATCTCCACAATGTTGCAATGAATGTTGTCCCTTTTCTAGGAGAGTCTAGTCTTGAGAGTGTAGGACTAGGTCTCCTTAAGGATTCCTTTCTCATGGGGGTTTTTCCTTTGCTTTTTCCTACCATCCCACAAGTTGTCACGTTAAATATGATTTCGACTTAGGTGTGAAAATCCCCATAATCATCTGATCCTTTGGTAGTACACGGTCTCGACGAGCATAGTTCATTATATTTTTCAAGCTCGTTAAAACATGAAACAAACCCCCCTCCTTTCATATCAAGTCTCACTCTATCTCACGTACTTGAACCTTCCTTTCCTCAACCTAGTGAAATTATTCCCATTAGTTACTAGACGCCTAAATGAGGAAAGAAGAGTCGTCGGAGGAGGAAACAAAACTTGGGGGGAAATTCTCATGCCTCTGGGCATCATGCTGAAGCCAACCCACTTGCTTCTGTCATGCAAGTTGGGGGGAAAACATCTCTAGAAAGACACACTACTAGGAGTGATCCAAATTTGTGGGTTGTTCCCATCATAACATAGTAGTGTTTTCCAGAATAATCTTAGCCTTTGTTATTTCTCGTGCTTGTAAATACACGGGAATAAGTTACCGAGCTCAGTCTTTGTTCTTTCTCCTTCTCATTGATACATGCGAATAGGTTACCGGGTATATTTTTATCACTTCTTCGGACTCATAAAATCCATACGAAAAAGGAACTCTTTGGAGTCTCCTTTAAGCTCTTTCCAGACTCTCTCAACATGAAAAGATTGTTGAGTGAGCTTGTTTCCTTTCACATTCGTTGAAAGGTTTAGAAAGGGTGTATTTTGATGTTTGGCTTATCTCTTTTTTGACTTTGAAATCACTACTTTATGAAAAAGGACCTCATTACAGAGAACCCTTTAATCTCTTTTCGAAGTCCTTAAAACAATGAAAACATGGCCAAGTGATCTTTTTGTCTTTCACGCTCATTAAAGTGAATCAGAAAGCACGCCTATTGAGTGGTAGTTTATCTCTTTTTCGGTCTCATCAGACTATTTACGAAAAATGAACACTCTAGTCAAGAGTGATTATAAGATTTCTCCTAGGTATCATTTTATACTTTTTCCGGCCTTGGAGACTAATTTCACGAAAAATTCCATTTTGAATCTTCTTTCTAAATCTTTTCAGACTCTCGAAATATGAAAATACCATCGAGTTTTATTTCCGTGGACTCGTAAAATCTACACTAGGAAAGACCCATCTAGGATCGAACTCTTCCTTCTTCAAGTTCATTAAATATGTGAAGATGGGACTCATCGAAGATGAGCTTATACCAAGCATTTGTTATCCTCTTCAAGCTTGCTAAAAAACAAAGAGGTACTTGCCTATCTGGGTGGGGGAAAAATTTGAGAAGTGGGTCAAGTCTTTCATTTATGGAAACTTGATGTCGCCCTTGGACATCGCACTTGTTTGAATCCCATCTGTCGTCATACTCTTTTGACTCCTTCAGAAGATAACCCTTGGTTCTTGTCTCATTCCATGCATCATCATACTCTTTTGACTTCTTCGAAGAGATCCATTGGTTGTCGTCACATCATCATACTTGGTATCCATGCCTTGTTGAGTCAATGCTGCCATGTCATTCATTGTGCCACCATATGTTCAAGGGAAGTCAACCTCTACATTTTCACCCTTTTGTCAATCCACCATCATTTGATCCATCACTATTCTTCACTATCCTTATTTTTTTTTTTTTTTTTATGATGGGGGATACGTCATGGCCATTCTTCGACGAGTCTATTTCCTTCGACATTCGAACATTATCCAGGAATTAGACTTAGAAACTAGTTAGTACCTTGGAGCTTGCATGCCTCAATGGCATGATTCCTTGCTTTCGACAGTGGGTTTACATCATTGACCCCTGGTTGATTGATTCCACAAGTGTTCAACTTCATACCATCTATACACATTCGTTGGGATGTACTAGGGTACCTTGGGAGTCATTGTCATCATTGGTGATTTCCCTCTCACTTGTCATCATTGGTGATTTCTACCATGTTCGACGTCAAAACCTCTATTCACATGGCTAGATTCATACTATTCAGGATCGAGATTGAAGACCATGAGGGGACTATATAGTAAACACTCATTTTTTGTTATCTACCTTCCTGAGGCTATGTATGATGGAGATTATGAAGTTAACGGTATACATCATTGACTGATAATCAAGTGGTTTCTACCATGTTCGACGTCAAGACCTCTATTCACATGGCTAGATTCGTACTATTCAAGATCGTAAATTGAAGACCCTAAGGGGACTATACAGTAAACACTCATTTTTTGTTATCTGCCTTCCCGAGGATATGATGGAGATTATGAAGTTGTGATATATACTATGACATAGATCCACGTTGTATTGGTCTGTGGCTATGTTCTATCATGTTGTAGCTCCACTGTGTACAATATCGTGGCTACATTTTGATCGAGTCATGGAGATATGGATCCACATTGTATGTTCGGTGGCCATATCCTTAGTCAATACTTTCATGAATCCGTAGTGTATTGGTCAGTGACCATGCTTCAAGTCAGAGTATTCTAAGAATGGGCATGCCTACCTCGGGGATGATATTTGTATATTGATGGACGTTTGCTCGTTTTTTCGATAGGTCTTCTAACTTCAATCACTTGATTCCACATTATTAAAAAGTGTTTCGTCCATCTTTTTTCTCCTTCGATCTCACACTTTGGGGGGCATATATTATACACCATTTTGTCACACTTCACTTTGCCAAGTGTCTCACTTCACCCTGCTTGGTGTCGTTTGTATCACAAATTCTATGGTCCATTATACTAAGTATCTTACCTTATTTGTCACACTTTCCTAACTGTTTCCACCTCAACACCATGCATGAATGATCCATTACATCCACTTGAGCATCAAGAAGAAGAAAACACCTTTTAACCCTGACAATTTGGCCTTTTTCACTCAGTCCTGGCTCTGTTTGACCATGGTCGCCCCCATTTTCACTCTAGGGGAGTGACCACCCCCTTGACACAATGTTAGGGGAGTGACCAGGTCTCTTTGTCTACCCTTATAGGGGAGCGACCATGTAGATTTGGTCAAATCCCATGAATCTAGGGGCATCTTTTGAGGACTTTCTGGATGGTTCTTGGTTTGTTTTCTTGTTTTCATCAAGATATGATTCGAGCCTCCTTCTACCCTACCTTGGGAGAAAGAATAACCATGAAGATAACTCAAATCCTAACCTAATCCACCTTATCCTCAACCATGTTCTTGATTTACCCTAGTGGTTAACGCTTTCTGCATCTATATAACTAGGCCATTTCAGAGTGAGAGGGGATGGAAAAGAAGTATACCAAACTTATGATCTTGTCAAGGAGTGACAAACCTTTGTTTATGTGAACAAGTTGAGTTGTATTCATGTTCAAGGGCTGAATAAAGAAGCTTGGGGGATTGCAACACCATCAGGTTGTAAACTTCTTTATTTTCATTGAATATAAGAACTTGTCGTAGTTATCTTATACTTTCTTGTTCATTTCTTGTTTATTTGATTACTTGGTGTAAGTTATCATTAGGTAGGGTTTCTATTACTTAATCATATATAGTAGTAGAAGGAGGTTTCTTTTTTCTTACAGGCTTGACTTCGTCAGGGAGTTGCTTGGATTGGAGCTCAACCATTGGAGCGACGAGGACAAATGTCATAAATCAGGTGCACATACATTTTCTCCTTCTCTCTCAACCCTTCAGCAAGAAACTAGAATATTTAGTTAGGAGGATGTTAGTGTCCATTTGTTAGAGTTTGTCTCACTTGTAGGAAACCCAAGTGAGGGGAACTCAACCTATCTACAGGGGAATAGTTCTCACCACAATATGGCATGTGTGTTGGAGCGACAAGGACAAACAACAGAAATCAGGTGCACATACCTTTTCTCCTTCTTTCTCAACCCTCCAGCAATAAAATAGAATAGTTAGTTAGGAGGATGTTAGTGACCATTTGTTAGAGGTTGTCTCACTTGTAGGAAACCCAAGTGAGGGGAACTCAACCCGTCTGCAGGGAGATAATTCTCACCACAATATGGCATGTGTGGTATAGAGTGTTGGGTCACCTGGTTATTTACCCCCTTTAGAGACATCCTCTTACACCTCCTTGAACCGAGACAATGGACATATGAGCTCTAATTTGACAGATATGGTCATGATGATAGGTAGATGGGCATGAATCCCACACCTTGGAAAGTGTACCCCATACCTTGCTTAGAATTTGATGGAGGATGTTGGACTTGTTTATGTTTGGAAATTACTCAAAGAGGTGATGCATGTTCACTCCACCTTGGAGTCTGCCCTTTTTACCTTGGACGGTGAGCTATTGATGATGACATCATGTAATAGGGTTTGTTGATGATGTTGGGGCTCACTTTCCATTGGGACACCACTTGATGATTTTGATGATGTGACATGAACATTGATGAGGAGAAGCACCTCCCACCATGCTTACACAATTAAATGATGACATGTGGCCTTGGGAGGATTTTACAGACCTCTCAAAGCATGACATCACCACATGTGTGACCTAGGAGGGAATTTTATTGGTGTACTAGCATGATTTTTCATTTTTAGAGGTTATTTGAGGGGTCGGCCCACTTGTATCATGGATTATTGTTGTTTTAATCCATTATTGTGAACATATGCACTTGGCTACCTCATATAAATAAAGGAAGCATTCTTTTGGATCAATCACAACTCTCACACTTGTGAGATCACCACTACTTGCTCTTTCACTTTTCTTTTTCGCTCTACTTGTCTTATGCGCACTTTTGGAGGATGAATATGGTGGATGCTTTCTCTTTTCTTCGTGAATTATTGTGAGTTAGGGTTTCTTCAATTGAACATTGAATTGGATAAGTAAGTTTTATTTTTAAAGTGTTTTTTCATCGTATATTTAGGTGAATGCTCTATATTGTTAAAGTTTTGCATGATACCTTGTATGCTAGGTTCTTTTGCTAGAAACCCTAGGAGGGATTATAAGTCTTCATCCCCCTCCCTATCTCATTCATCTTGTTTTTTTATTCATTTAAAGTCTATACCTAGGTATTAAAAGTCCTTATACCCCTAGGGTTTAGTCTTGGCAAGTTCAAAATTTTATGGTCTATAAGGGCATAAACTTTAGACCTTGACCTAGTTCACTTTCATCCTCAAGTTATACGTCCTAAAAAAAGGAAACGACACCTAGGGTTTGTTGTTGTCCTTATACACACTTGCAAACGTGAGCCAAGTCCTACTCACTTAGTGTGTCCTTGGAGGCACAATGCCTAGGTTCAAAGCCCACGCTGTCACTTTGGCTTGAACCTCTTCCATCTAGACTTACTCCTAGGGAAACCAAGGGGGGTAGTCCCTAGTTTCTAGATAAGATTTAGAGTTAAGTTCTAGGAGTTTTTTTTAATTTGTTAAGGTTTAGGGGAGTCTAACCTATGATGCTAAGGAAACAATGCAAGATGCAAGATTTTGTTATGTCAAGCAAACCTTTCCCTAGGTCAAATAAGACTAGTGCCTAAGGTTGGACAAGGGGTCAACTAAGTTAAAGGGTGTTTTGTTACAATATGATTACAAAATATCACAAAAGAATAGTTATACCACAAATTGCTAGATACAAGTACATACAATAAAGAATGCCTAAGATACAATGATACAATCAACAAGCTAACCCCATTTTGTTTATATGTGCAGGATATAAAGGAGATCAAAGCATTAGCATCATCCACACATCAACATTCACAATTCACAAGGATACTTAGAAGATTTAGAAATTAAATCTTAAGTGTCCCACAATGATCAAAATACTCAACACCTTTAGTTGTTTAACCCACAAAGTTTTATTAGATGAAAGATTGAATTACACTTATTAAGTCCAAGGTTTAAGTCATTTAGTGAGTTAAAGGTTTTTAAGATTGCAAGATTTTAATTACCCTTATTAGGTGTTTCACCAAAAAACTCCTCCCCCGATTGCCAAATAGCTGCTAGATGCTCAAGAAGTGAGGCAACGAGGCCTACCCTAGCTTCACAGGTCAACTCGAAAGATTGAGTTTTTACGGAAAGGACACCGCACGTCGTGAGACCGTCCCCTGTCTAGCACCTTCCGTTGCCCTCCTCAATCCCCGTTTTAGATGGTGAAGATGGTGGTTTAAGACACCCTTTTAAGTCTATTAAGTTGGTATATCAATTGGTTATACTTTTAGGTGTGTTCTTAAGTGTTTTAATGACTTTATGATGCCTTAAAACGATGATTAATTGTCAAAACCGAAACTTATTCCAACTTATTAGGTGTGTTATGAAAGCATAAAATGAAGCACTTAACACATGTATAGCAAGTAAAAGCAAGCTGAACTAACGATTTAGTCTACCATGATTAAACCATTAACATGAAGAAGCTTGTTAAAGAATACTAAAGAACAAGGGCAAGAACAACCTGCCAAAGAGAAGAAAAGTTCCAAGCTTATACCACTTATCTTATGTTGTCAAAGCATTAACGAGGAAAGCATTAAGTGTGAGAAGCTTGAAGACTTAGATGTGTTTCTACACTATCAACTTTATCCAACAATAATTAACTTTAGTGTGATGGAAAATGGCCTTAAAGATATGTTATAGCATGAAAAGGAAACCACTTACTCAACCATTAAAGTATTTACCATTTAGTGTACATTGGATTTGGAGCATGTAAACTACCGTCGGACAGACGTGACTTCAAATTTCAGTTTAACTAACGTGAAAGGCCACAAGATCGCTTGACAATATTTTCATGTTTAGAGGGTTTGAAAAGGGCTTAAAAGAAGACCCGTTATTTTTTGGGAGTCCTGAGGGTGAGATCAAGAGCGAAGAAGAATCATGCAAATAAGGCTCAAACTCATATTCAGGAAAGACTATAAGGACTCCCGAGCCTATAGTGTTTTAGAGACGGCGTGGACACCATATGCAACCAGGACCTACCTAGGGAATCCATGTTCTAGTAAGTTCTACCGCCAAGTTGCGACACTTCTAAAGCAGATATGATGGTTCCATGTCACAACCTGATGGGATCGATCCTATGGCAGAGGAAAAAGACAACGAGACACAAAAGTCAGGGTAGTAACCTAACCTATATGCTCAAGTTGATTCTTGGAAAAAACTTCATCGATCGTCAAAATTTCCTCAAAACTCAAAAAAAGTGTCCCAATACCCGATCAAATCCCTCCCATATAACTCTTGAATCACTCTAAATTGTTTTTGGTATAAAGAAAATGATAAGGGAGGCCAAAAAAGTGACAAAAAGAGGCCAAAAAATCTAAAAATAGAAGTTGGTAGCTCATTATCACCATTGTTGATTTGGAAATTGACTCTGGAGCCAAAACACCCCCTTTGATAAAAACGGTGATTTCGGGAGCTACAGTGGACGAAATGAACTTTTGCTTGGACCAAGTAAGTACAAACTCCCCTATCTAGCTATTCATTTCTTTCTTTTTTCTTTTGATTTCATTTTTTGGGTGGGCGTGGACCTTTAAAAGTTCAGCCCTAGGTCCACGCAGGTTGTCTCTGGATAGGCTGTCTGTACACTCGGGAAGAGTAAAAACTGCCCGTAGGTACATGTGACTGTCACCTAGACAGCACACATGGACCCCCTTTTATAGACAAAAAGAACTAAAGAGCACTCACTCACCCTCCTAAACTTTGTTGTGTTGGCAGGATGTATGTTCACTGGAGGGCAAGGGAGCATGAAGCAATTAGTGTTTGTTTATGCAAGCGCAACCGAGGCTAATGAATGCCTTGGTTGATTATTGACACCTTGATGCAGAGGCATTCATGCTAGAGGGGCAATCACTGGTTCCCACCATCGAGGATATCTATTTTTTGAATAGCCTCTCAAGGAGACGGGAACGAGTCAATTTCAAGATGTTTCCATCGGGGCCGCATAACATAGTGGAACTGATAGCCCTGCACTGTGAGGCTAGGACAAACTGTTTGAGCTCCCAGGTGCCCATAAGCAAGATCAATAACCTATCTCTGTAAGAAATATTGTTTCTCATTGAGCGGATTACCGATTCAGCATCTTTTCACCAGGCGTCTCGCGCACAGATGAACTGTGCTATCTAGTGCTTCAATGCACAAATTTTTGACTAGAGTACCACACTACTAGAGTGTATGAAGAGGCAATTAACAGATTTTCGTCAGCGGACACAGAGGAACTTCGGGTTCTGGACGATTTTGTGTTCATTCTTTTTTGAGAGAGTTCCGATCTTTAGTCCTCGGGAAGTGGTACGAGGACATTAGGCCTCGTTTCCTGTTGTATGTAGATGGGAAGTATTACTGCTGCGACAGGGTGATGGAAGGACAAATGAGTCCTTTGATGATGAATTTTTTGCATGGATGTCGCAGAAAATCCTTGTGATCGAGGATTACCCATATGCAGGGATAGACTTTTCTAGAGATCCTGAGATACCTGTGCCTCCTAGTGAGGAGCGAGGGGAGATGGGTAAGTCTCCACCTTTGTAGTTTTTTTTTTGTTGTATATGTAATTTTTATGTCGTTTTTGTTATATATATCATTTTTTTTTATATGCCAAAGTATTTGACGGATATACGTTTGTTGCATGCAGATGTGAGACCAGTGCGACTTGCCGATTATGCACGGAACAGGCATCGTCCACGTCCAGAAGCTATAGCTACCGCCGCCGTGGGACCAGCAGTAGCAGGAAACCTCCCAGCTAGGGAGGCTGAGAGGGTACTTAGACGAGTTGAGTGAAACTTTACTGCACTCACTCGCACAGTCCCGATGGCAAATATAGAGGACATGTCACCATCCATGCAGCCTCATGTAGTGGGGGCACCTCGGACGTGGGTCCGATTGTTTAGGTGTTTAGCCCATGCTGTGGACCAGTGTAACAGGGCCCATAGGCCCTGAACCTATTTAGAATTTTTACGTGCCATGATCACCACTTGTATATATATTTTGAGGGCATAAGCCCTGTGACTCGTTATTGGTCTTATTTTTGAGGCGCTTGCGTCCATCTATGTACTATGGTTACTTTATGATATTATATATGGTTTTTTGATATTTTGTGTCGTATGGATCACGTGTGAAAAAAATTTATTTATATTCTTATGTCAATGTTCTTTCATGTGTGTGCAAGATG
>JASDQU010515086.1:0-21750 GCA_032191745.1 Picea mariana | reverse complement strand
CCAGTTCGCCAAAATAAGAGTATCTTGAGCGATCGAGCTCAATGTACCATTTCGCGGCACTCCCAATGAGAGTACGTTGAAACAATCGCAACTGTACGAAGTCATCTTTCAATGAGTTAGATGAGCACCAAAGATGGAAGGTAGTCACATGATCTCTTGGATATTCGTTAGGCTTGGCTTTGAAATTTGGAATGTCCGAAGGAAACTTTGTCAGCATAGGAGGCCAACGCGGATCGTGACAAATGGGGTCATTCAACAACCTTGTCAAATCTGGCAAGTCTAAAGTTGCCAGGAAAGGTAGTTTGGGTTGTTGATGATAACCTGGGAAAAATGGACCTAGAGTTTGACTGGCACCAAGTTGCCAAGAAAAGTTTGATTGCTGGCCCAGATTCTGGTAGAAACTATGGCCCTGGCCAGCATATGGATTTTGCATATGTGGAGACATCATCGGCTGATTTCCCAAATAGGACATAGATGGTTGGGCATGCATTATATTCGAAGGACTTTGGTAAGGATTACCCCATGCCGATCCTATGGGGATAGGCATAGTAGTTTGTCTGGGGTTCCATTGATTGTGGAAAGAATTACTCCAGATCGGCATTCCGGAGGAGGGAACAGATCCCTGCCCTGAATTCCAAGGTCTTGCTAGGTTTACCCCTTATGCAGGAATAGTACCCTGCATAGGAGTAGATTGTCCGAAAATGGGGTTGCCCCCAGTCGGGAAAGTGACTGACGAGAAGGTTTTGTTACCAAACGTTTCGTTCAAAGAAAACGGTGTCGAACCTATCGGCATACTATGCGAAGGTGGTCCTTGAACCCCCGCTCCAAATAAACTATTTTGTGTAGGTTGCCTGGAAGATTGCTGATGCGAGCCACCGAGTGAAGGGGACGAAGGAGGGATATGACCTCCGCCATAAGGAAAATCATTAAAAGGAGTAGGAGTGCCCCCCATGTGACCTTGCAGGGGAGCACTAGAGCTCCCTACTCCCAGACCCAAAGTCTGTAAAGTGGAGTAGGAAAGTATAGGACTTGTACCCGAACTAGGCATCCCGTATGAAAATGGAGGGCCAGTCGCACTTGGTGTGAAAGGGGTTGTGGCCGACGCTAAAGACGAGATTAGAACACTTTGTGAAGTAGTTGCGGTCGAGACCATGGTGGCTCGAACCGAAAATGGTGGGTTAGGATATGAAAGATCTCTTGTGGTGACAACCGTGGTGGGAATTGAAGAATTCCCAGAAGGGGTAACAACATTTGTGTCCATTGCTGTGTGCAACACTGTCTGGCACTCGTAAAATTGAATTGGTATAATGACAGGTGCCAAGAAATCCATGGTTGGGATTTCAATCATGCCAAGAGTGGTTGCTTCAAGGTCCAAAATGGTCGATTCCTCCGGGGGTTGGTCGGGCACAATGGTTTGTAACCCGGTCGCTTCAAAAGACCCTTGTTGGTCTAGCTTTCGCCTTAATGGTGGTGGGGGTGTCTCCAGTGTAACCGAAGGCAAGCCAAGAAGCCTTTGTGACCAGCAGAGCTTGGGATCCTCCACTGTGTGAGAAGATCCAAGACACTCCAAGGTAGTCTAACCGTTCAAAAGTAACACACCCTAAAAAGAATCCCTAGAAGATAAGATAGGCAAACACTAAATTAATTGGAAGAACAGTTACAACAACCAACACTAGAGAAACTTACCGGTGCAAGTGCAACTCGAACACGGAATCACCCTCTGGGTATACTCTACAAAGAATGGCCCGATGTCTGTCCTAGGTACCGTGGTATACCCCCACAGTCACCTGTGTATGTCCCTAAAAGTGATTGGCAACTAGGTTTCCAACGTGCGAACAGTCACCAGGTGGGTACAATCGAAAGTCGGGTAGACCACAATGAGCAAGGAATCAAGCCCGAAACCTATCAAGGGTATCGAGATAAATTGGTCCAGAAGACAATTGAGGACCTCAAATGGATTTGAGACCCACGAATCCCCGTGGAAAATGGAAATGACGGAATCCCAAATCAAGCCCTCTATATGTGTTCTCCACTACGATTGGTCCAGCTTTGGAGGGGTTATCTCCACTACCTTTCCACACGCGACCTCATGTTTATCCCCTGTGTTAGAGGGGGGATAAATTTCATGACACTGGAATTAGACACTCCCTAACTCAGACTCCAATGTTTGTTTTTAAAATGGCCTTGAAAAGTTTCCTCTCCAATGTAATCCAAGGCCCTAATCCTGAACTAGTTGGTGAACCCTACAAACATAAAAGTCTAGTACATTTTAAATTTAGCGTTAATTTTATGGCTTTGTCTTACATCAAGGGATATGAAGGTGAAACTGATGATGGGAAAAAGACAAAAGTAATGAATGAATAAAAAACCTGGAAACAAAACTTTTACTTAAAGGAATTTCACTCGACTACGAGCTACTTATGATCCAAGTGAACTGCAAAAACTTATGAAATAAAAGACTTCTCCCTGGCTAATAATACAGAAACACGCTTTTCAACCAAATAAGAAAATGAATTTTTTTTTATTTATTTAAATACTATTAAAGCAAGAAAGGAAAAATACCGACAAGAAAAAAACAAGAAAAACAACTCTGGCCTAAGCGAAGATCGCAAAGAATCAGGTCAAAAATCACACACTAGCAATTTTCTTTTTTAAAAACAATGACTCTCACACTTGTCTAAAAACCTTAAATTATTATTATTATTTTATGACAACTTGTTTAACTGAGAAAAATAAGGCTAAAGGTAAGATTAATCCTAAGCTACTGACTACTCAAATAGAGATTCAAACATCTGAGAGGAATAATTCTTATCAAGGGAAAGGATGAACGCCTTACCCTAAAAGAAAAGTGCCATGTACAAGCACGCGACTGTTAATAAAATAGCACACATGCAGACACGCATTGGATAGAGATAGAGGGTGTGTACACGTAGGATGACCTTGTACAGGCTGCATGTATATCTAAACTCTGAGAAAAATGAAAACAGACAACCCAAAACCAAGAAGAGACCCCTGATATTAATAACCAGGATCCCTTGAAGGCTTGTACACTCTTTTTAACAGAAAAACAAATAATGTAAGGAAAAAATAATAAAGAAAAAACAATCTGAGATAGAACTGCTAGCAAACAAGACTCAGACAGAATTCCAAAAACCCCCCTGAGAATGTGTGATTCTGACAGGGAAGAGGATGATTGCCTTTGAAACTCTCTGAACTCTACACGCTACTGCTACCTCTTCAACTAGAGTTCACATGCAGCCTGTAAGAGAGTATGGCATGGGCACATGCATGCAGACCTTATGTAGGCCACGTGTACCTCTGTGTGTCTCGAAAAACATAGTCAAGCAAAAGACAAGGAAAGCTGGTATGGAAAACCAGACTCCCTGCTAGCTCAGACCTTACAAAAACTAAAAGAAAAAACATGCAATAAAAGCTATTCATTAAAACTACCCAAAAACTAAATAAAATTCCAGGAACCCTAGAGAGTATCCCTAGTATGGTCTCCAGTTCTGTTGTTGGGAAAAACTCCCTACGGACTAGCAAATAGAGTTTAGACTTTGCATGCAGTTATGACCGAAGAGAAATTACTTTCTACCTTCATCCCTAGATTTAAATCCCCTTTTCTTAGTAAATGCATGGAAATATCAACCTACCTCATTCCCGACGTTTGATGTCGATCCTCCATTGTGCTTGATTACTCATTCGTAATACTCCTTCCAAAGTTGACCTGCATCCAAGACAAGTGAAAACTATGCATGTATTCTACTCATATACTAACGGGTTAGAAATCCAAACATATACTAATCAAACTATAAAAAGTTCATGAATTGGGACAGGAAAAGCATTTTCTGTATTACTTTGAATGATTCAACTTACAAAAGTTGAGACCGACCACCACTTCGTGAACCTGATCCTGGGCTCCTCTTCTTCTGTCCTCCAACTGCTTTTCTTTGAATCTCCTTTGGCACCAGGAAAGGCTAAAGGGTTGGGACAATGGGAATACGTAAATGGGCAGAGTTTCTTTGCTATATTTTTCCTCCTCCAAATGGGACCCCTACCCCTTCTTTTATAGGATAGAAGGAGCTAGGTATTTGGAGGAACCCTCGGCCATGCATGGTCGGGAGTTTCAGTTAACTCACCCATAGCTTTTGTGCTCCATCGGCAACTTTCCTTTTTTTCGTGCTTTTGTCGGTCCATGTGGGTTGTTTTGGGTCAGCCAGCATATACACGTGTGCAGTAATGGGTTAGGGCACATGGGCCTTTATAAAAGAGGATTTTCAAAGAGTTGTTCAACAATGATTTGGAAAAAGAGGGATATAAGTTGGCCTGATGCCAGGTAAGCATGTGTGGTGCAATTTAGGGTTATAACAATAATGATATGAAATTGATAAACTAAATTTTCCTTCCACTTCCTCATAATTCTTCATTAATTCATCTTCTGGTTGAGAAGTCAGAAATGAACACGTCAATGGAACCATTATACTATTTCCCTCAAAGTTTTCAAAGTTATCCTTTAAAAAGATTGGTTCCTCGGGAGGAGGGTGGGGAATCGAATTATCTGGACATTCAACAACTTCAAATTCAAATTCCTTTACTTCCTCCGAATAAATGACTGACTCATCCATGGATTCATCTGGGATTTCCCCATGAACTTCCTCATCTTTTTCACTATCAAGCTTAATTTCAAGGGGGTCCAAACATTTAATATAAGTTCTTGTAGAGTTAGCTTCCATGATTTCTAATTGTTCTTCCATAGCCACAAACTATTCATTCATGGCTTCACATTGTTCCTCATGGGAAATTTGCATGTTCTGAATTATTTCTTTAGGCTCCTCAATGGGATCTAGTGGAGTATCGATTTCTATCTCTGAATTAGTTGTTTTAATATTTAGAAGATTCCTCCTCCTCCATTTTCCCATAAAATCATCAACAAATTCATCATAAACTTCATCCTGATCATCCCCAAATCTTTCCAAAAAGCTATGTAGAAAATCCCATATAGTCTTGATTTGTTTTTCTTCATGAAGAAGAAACCAATTACAAACACTTCCCTGACCCTCCACAAGAGTCCAGGAAAACAAGAACATAAGGGCATCCTCACAAATAGGTGAATCATCCCAACCATCAATTAATTTCCAAAAGGCCTCGACATGAGCACAAGAATCACCACCCTCATGAAATTCAAGCACTTTTTCAACAACATCCTCAGGTATATCATTAGGATAACCAACTATTTCTTAAAAATCAAAAGGTTTCGTGAGTTCGTTCATTTAAAAAAAATCTGGGACCCAAAAGATTACTAAGGATCAAACAAGAAGAAAGATTAGCTAGCTTCATCCAAAAACCTTTCCAAGTTCAAGGATGAAGCAAAACACGCCGTTAATTCCCTCTTGAAAAATACTTCGTCAAATTATTTTAAAGTGGAGTCGCGAGATGACCAATTTTATCAAACAAACCAGAGCATCAAACAAAGCAAAAACAAGAAGGAAAACAAAAGTTAATTTATTAAGTTGGAACAAGAATTGGACATTAATGAGTGTTTCTTCTCCAAGAATTTCATGCGGCCTACAAGGATTGCTCCTTGAAGTATACTTGACAAATTTTTTCAATGGAGTCGCCACTTGGAAAGGAAGCAAACAAAAACAACCAATGAAAGTTCAAAGAATTTTAGGGACTATAGTTTTATTGTTTAGTTCTTAAAAAATTAGTTAAGTCATTTTGACCAAGGATAAATGACTTATCCCTGGCAGTGACGCTAAAGATGTTGTCGTCCTTATACACACTTGCAAACGTGAGCCAAGTCCTGCTCACTTAGTGTGTCCTTGGAGGCACAATGCCTAGGTTCAAAGCCCACGCTGTCACTTTGGCTTGAACCTCTTTTGTCTAGGCTTAATCCTAGGGAAGCCAAGGGGGGTAGTCCCTAGTTTGTAGATAAGATTTAGAGTTAAGTTCTAGGAGTTGTTTTTAATTTGTTAAGGTTTAGGGGAGTCTAACCTAAGATGTTAAAGCAGCAATGCAAGATGCAAGAGTTTGTTATGTCAAACAAAACTTTCCCTAGGTCAACTAAGATTAGTGCCTAAGGTTGGGCAAGGGGTCAACTAAGTTAAAGGGTGTTTCACTACAATATGATTACAAAAGATCACAAAAGAATAGTTATACCACAAATTGCTAGATACAAGTACTTACAATCAAGAATGCCTAAGATACAATGATATAATCAACAAGCTAACCACGTTTTGTTTATATGTGCAGGATATAAAGGAGATCAAAGCATTATCATCATCCACACATCAACATTCACACTTCACAAGGATACTTAGAAGATTTATATATTAAAGCTTAAGTGTACCACAATGATCAAAATACTCAACACCTTTAGTTGTTTAACCCACAAAGTTTTATTAAATGAAAGATTGAATTACACTTATTAAGTCCAAGGTTTAATTCATTTAGTGAGTTAAAGGTTCTTAAGATTGCAATATTTTAATTACCCTTATTAGGTGTTTCACCAAAAACCTCCTCCCCCGATTGCCAAATAGTTGTTGGATGCTCAAGAAGTGAGGCAATGAGGCCTACCCTAGCTTCACGGGTCAACCCAAAAGATTGAGTTTTTATAGAAAGGACGTCGCTCGCCGTGAGACCGTCCCCTGTCTAGCACCTTTTTTTGCCCTCCTCAATCCCCATTTTAGATGGTGAATATGGTGGTTTAAGACACCCTTTTAAGTCTATTAAGTTGGTATATCAATTGGTTAGACTTTTAAGTGTGTTCTTAAGTGTTTTAATGACTTTATGATGCCTTAAAACGGTGATTAATTGTCAAAACCGAAACTTATTCCAGCTTATTAGGTGTGTTATGAAAGCATAAAATGAAGCACTTAACATAGGTATAGCAAGTAAAAGCAAGCTGAACTAATGATTTAGTCTACCATGATTAAACCATTAACATGAAGAAGCTTGTTAAAGAATAATAAAGAACAAGGGCAAGAACAACTTGCCAAAGAGAAGAAAAGTTCCAAACTTATACCACTTATCTTATGTTGTCAAAGCATTAACGAGGAAAGCATTAAGTGTGAGAAGCTTGAAGACTTAGATGTGTGTCTACACTATAAACTTTATCCAACAATAATTAACTTTAGTGTGATGGAAAATGGCCTTAAAGATATGTTATAGCATGAAAAGGAAACCACTTACTCAACCATTAAAGTATTTATCATTTAGTGTATGTTGGATTTGGAGCATGTAAACAAGATAGATCTTAAGGTGGATTATAACATGCAACTAGGATTAAGCAAGTTGATTATGCCCCAAGGGATTAAGCTAAGGATTAATGTGTGAGAATATCTAGGTCGAGAATATTTTAAACCATTAAAGCATTAAGAGATCAAAAACACATTACTCATCCTAGCCTTACGATTTTGGGGGTTTCTTTCCCAAGGTGTAGGCAATTTATTTAGGTTAGATAATATTGAAAGAGAGAGTGAAAAATCAAGCCAAGAAACTCAATGGCACAAGGTGGAGGCAAACCTACCTTATTGTGCCAATGAGGTTGTGAGGAGAGCAAGCACAACAACTGTTAACAAGAATGCTCACAAATCCCCACGTCCTAGCTTAGAAATGAGTAAAAATGAGACAAAAACTTGAAGCAAGCTAACCCTAATCTCACATGTGGGAGGTAGGCCATACCAATCCTCCTCCCAAGCTTATGAGCAACTAAAAATCAGCAAAAGGAATTTGATCTATGCACAATGAGCTAGAAAATTGAGAAGAGAGGTTGAGATATAGCTACCAACTTGTAGGAGGGCCTTGGAGTGTTGTGTGGATGATTTTGGGTAGAAAACCCCCTCCCAACCTGATAAGAACCTGCAAAAACTAGCAAGCTATGCTTGCTGGAAAAGCTACACAGAACCAACAATGTGAAGAAAATTTTATGTTTTTAGGGCATAAATTTTTCTCCTCAAAAACTCATGATAAAATATGATTAAAATGACCAATCTAAGATATTTTTCCAGCTGAAATATCATATGGAGTGAGAAGCATAAGAGAATGAGTAAAGGATGAGAAAGAAGGAGTTTATGTGTGCTTTAAGAGAGGACTTTTCCTTGAGGCATTCCCGATAAAACCCTTGAAGCCAAACCTACAAAACTTGACAAGATCTATGCATACAAGAAGATAATATGATTGAATATGCTAATAAGATGAAATACTTGCACCCTATCTTGCAAACCCACATATATAGATTAGCAAGAATACTCATTGCTAGATCTACCCAAGTAAAACACTTTACCTAAGAATCTTCTCATGCAAACACCATGCCAAAAATTAACAATATTACCTCATGTCTCATTGCTCTTCCAATGATCCTCCAAAGTTTCTCTTTTATTACTCAAAAATGAATCTTGGAGAAATACTTGCTCCAAAACCCTAAGAGCCAAAGAATGGAAAGATGGACAAGAAAGAGAGAGAGAGAGAGTGGTGAAAATCAAGTAGCATAAAAATAGCTCAAGATATGGTAAATAAATAAGGGTGAGAGGGGTTCTATTTATACTTGGAGAGGAAAACTCACCCCTCTTGGATCAATGCCAAGTGTCCACCACCAAGCACAAGCTAGAATCCCAAGGGTAGCGCGTACCATCTAGGGTTTGAGAGGTGGATCCATGAGGTGGATGAGTTAGAGAGTGTTGGGATCAAGAAAAAAGGGAAGTGGGAGGCTAGGAAAGGCGTGCCAAGGGATATAATAAGTCTCCCCTTAATTTTTTTATTGTTTTTTCACTTTTTGGAGACTTTCTAGAAGGGAGGCACACCCCACTCTAGGCAAAGTGACATTTTTGCTTTATGGCTAGGTGAGGGGGTGATGTGAGGGTTGGAAAAGGTTAGGAAAGGTTAGGAAATGTTAGGAAAAATGTATCTCACCTTTATCCATCTTTATATCACCCTTTTAACTCAAAATTACAAAAAAACATTTTTCCAATGTCATGACTTAGCAATTAAAATTGTTGTTTTTGATTGACTGACACTCCAGGTGGACAAACCCATAGCAAAAGTTGTCCGACCGAGCTGAAACTTGGTCCATGGGTGTAGGGGGTCTCATTCCATTTCTTTTGAGCACAAATACCCCTATCAAAAGTCCAAGGACCTAGTTTTTACAATTTTTGCTGAAAAATAATTAATTAATTAAATAATTAAACCTCCAAACTTACAGAAATTTAATTAAAAATTAATTAATTAAAAAAAACTAATTTAGACTCAATGGAATTCCACAAAACTTTCTAACATGTATTACATGGTCATTTACATCATCCCTAAACAATAGTTACCATAAGGTAAGCCCATTATAACGCCCTTCACCACTTTGGAGGAATTATTGCAAGTGTGAGGGAAAAACTCAAGGGAAATCAATAAGGCTGAAAAGCCCAATTGATAACCTGAGGATAAAAAACCATCGGTGAAAGGAACTCTCCCAATGAACCCATCCCAAGGTAACTTACCTAACTATGACCAATGCAGACGTATTACATTATTGACCCATGCAGGGGTGCGGAAATTCCAGTTACAAAAATAAGTGATGGGGCCAAAAATGCCCTGTATAACCAAATAGTCTTCGAAAAATGAGCATCTGAAGAGATGCATATCTTCATGGCACATGGATTTGACCCCCTAGTTGGAGAGGTAGTCAACAAGGTTTATAAGGCCATAAAATTTAGGGATCCCCTCTTGAATTTGATCTTAGGCCTATAAAGCCATAGTTCTAGAGTTCCAAATTCTCATTTTCTTTGCCATCCAATTTATGGTGTGGCCTTAGTGCATTTCCCAAAGAGAAAATGAAACTAATCTTGGATTTAAAAGTGTTTTCACTCTTACACAAAATATCTCTTTCATAAAGCAACTTAATCATTGGATACCTAACCTCTTTCACTCAATAAAACTAACTCAACGCTTGGCAAACATAGTATATTTATTGCTGCTGTTATAAAAGGTTTGCTACAACCATTAGGGATTTACTAATTGCTGATAACTTACTTAATATTGGGGAAAAATCAGCGCAGAAATCTTGCTTGATAATTGGATATTGATCTACTTGTCAATGGCTTATTTTTGAAATATAGTTGCTAATTTTTTTGGGTTGATTTCTTGCTGCTGTTACAAAATACATATTCCTGATTTATACTAGTTTACCACTACAATTTTACAACAAAAATTAGTTTTACTTGATAGCTAGCCTCTAGAGGTGATTGGTAGGTGATATAACTTGGCAATTGACTATAATGTGCATTGGAAGTTTTCTTGTTTCACACAGGTTAACCAATTACCTTGTATAACTGATTCCAACCTTTTCATTCACCTAGACCTAGCCTAACTCATTGGGTGACCAAGATAGGGGGGAATAGACTTCCTTTTAGATTGATATAGGATTCCTTGAGGTCACTAGGGAAGCTTCCCTTGTATTAGATATCTTTCATTCACTAAAATGAGGGAAGTACTTGCCTAGGTGATAGTGACAAGTACTTCTAGTTGTTACACAAGATTGACATCTTGTGGGGGGATTTGCACAAGTACAAGTCATATGATAACAAGACCCATGAACATGAAATCTATAGGATTCAAGAGGTTGGGGATACAAAATTTGGACTACCTAAAATAAGGCCACAAAAAACCATAAATGATGGGGGAGAATTTTCTACTTTATAAAAGAAGAGCTTTAAGACAACTAATCATGAAAAAAGTAGACAAAACACAACCAATATATTTGGATTGAACCACAAGAGGGGAGCTCCCCCGCCTTCTTTGAAATGTTATATTCACCCCACATCATTAGAGTTCTACGAGAAGTAGGATTAGACAACGAAGACCCATACCACCACCTGATTTAGACATAGTAGAAATATAAAGAGAAGGGGGAGGTAGTGTTGGTTAAAGGATTTAACAAGAAAACAGGGAGCTTGCATATGGAAAACTTTGTAGAATGTGCACAACCATTGTGTTTTCTTGAAGAGGAGGGACGATGGAGGAGGAACTTAGTGGAAGGAAGCAAAGAAGTTACATTCTTTGGGGAAAATATCTTACATATATTCCATGCTCACAACATTTTTATATGTAACAAAGTTGATAGGTGGAAAGGATTGGGTGAGGTCATGTGTCAGACACACAATGGAAAAAGTGGTGATCGATTAACTAATGGTCTTGGGAAATTGGATAGATAGGGTAATATCCCTCATGATTAGCAGTTTCCATGAGTTGATCTTATCCGATCATAATTTTCTCTTTGTAGAAATGAGGTGGACCAAAAAACACAAAATAGGGTGAATATTACTAGAGAAAATGTAAAAATTTCCCATATAGAAATTGGAAGAATCACCTCCCATGAAAAGTTCATGAGAAAATTCAAAGATGGAAATGACCAATGTGGATAGATGATGGATGCAATCTAAACAACATTAAGAAAGTGAAATCCAAGTAGTTAGGAAATGGGAGGGGAGCAACTAACAACTACTTAATGAATATGTGGTTCCATGAAGAGTGTGAAAAGGCAAGGATTATTTACAAGAGAGATAATAGAGAGAGGAGCCTCAACCAACACAAGATGACTCTGAAACAACATAAGGGATTTTTTGTAAGAATGAGCCAACAAGAAACGATGAATATGTTCATGGAAAATTCAAAAACGTTTTGTAAATAACTATACAACTAGAAACAGGTTCATGAAAATGGCATTACACCCAAGTAGTAGTTGTCCCATATGAGAAACCTTTATGAAATTTGATAGTGAGACAACCACTACCTAAAATAAGCATAATCGAGGATGTTTTCACCAAGGAGGATGTATGTACTAGCATCAAAAAGATAGTAGCAAGGAAAGAAAGTTACATTAGTGGGCTACACACAAAATTCTTAAAGTGGGGGAGGGACTCCCTCAATGAAATGTTCCCAAGCAAATTTGCTAGGAACTTATGATTATTTTTTACCTGTTTGTGCCACTGTTTGAGTGTTTTTGTAGGTTTTACTTCTTGGAGTTGTGTTGGGTGTGTTGGTTTGAGATTTATAACATAGGTAGGATGAATATAACACAACAATACATGGAAATAACAAGATACAAGAAATATAACATAAGTGAATGCTCAAAAACTTTAGACCTGACCTTTATTTAGATAATATGATGGCCTCCATACATGGGATCTATAGAGATGGAATACTGTAGTAGAGAATAAGAAATATAAGTTGAATATGCAACCAATATACAATGAAATAGAGATGTAGGTCCTCCTAGGTAACTCAAGCTCATATGAAACTGTTCCCATGTAATGATCCCAAGCCATTATGCAAGGATCATCACGGTTTTGGTGTCTTTTCAAAACTTTTTCTGGTTGTGGTATTTCGTCAAAAACTTTTCTTACAGTTACGCTTAGGGTTTTACTGATGTGCTTATATGTGTGTATGCAGAAAATAACAAGAAGAGACAACCATGGAACATACCTCAACCATGTGCAATATGATAGACAAGCCAAAACATCTCAAATAGATTTTATTCATAAGATAGAGAAACCTGCTACAATGAAGATGTTGATCTGGAAATCTCAACAGATGGCCAAGAAGATAAACAATAGAGATGCTACAAAATGCTCCAATAGGAAACTCAAACACACCTCCAAAGGTAGGATATACAATGAAGATGAATACAATAGATATGGGCCGTAAGGATGCTAAACACCCAAGATGGAAGGTGCCATGCTCTGCTAGAATGCAGAGGCCCTCAATAATTTGGCCCTGTTGCCAAAGGTGTCCAATCACCCCACGAAATATGCCAACTGATAGATCGTGCAACTGTAAATACAACCCAGATGTCCAAATCTCCAAATCCACTCTCAAACCTCGTAGATATGAACTCTAATTAATGGTGCACCCCACTGGATGACTGTAACCCTAGATAATTCTGCCCTGATGAAGGAAGCCTCCAAATGCTCTAAAACTCCCTAGGAATTTATATAGGGCCACTGCAAGTCACTAGGTGAAGTATCAGGGTCAGCTATGAAGTGTAACCTCTCCAAACTGACTAGATCTGAATCTCAAAAATGCCATCCTTCTCTTCAATTCGTCCCACTGCTCTAAGAAATAATCTGAGCCATAAAACTCTCTCCAGAATCACTAGGAATGATGGTGACGACCCTACAAGAAGAACCCAGGTGATAGAATCTCCAAAAACCTTGCCAATCACCTGCAATGAACTCCCCTCAATGGATGGTGCGCCCCC
This sequence comes from Picea mariana, assembly GCA_032191745.1. Classification (NCBI taxonomy): domain Eukaryota; kingdom Viridiplantae; phylum Streptophyta; class Pinopsida; order Pinales; family Pinaceae; genus Picea; species Picea mariana. The sequence continues at coordinate 8,507 of JASDQU010515086.1, read as the reverse complement.
CTTGCTGAAAACCCTCAACTGGTGTGCCCTCTCTCTACTTGCACAAGATATTGATGTGGAATCCTCCTGCAACTGAGTAGATATGGAACTAGAATGGTGTGGGAGTGTATTGCAACTCCGAGACCAATCTTGGGACAAGCTAGGTGGAATCTTTCACCACTGACTCATCCTCTAGGGTTTGTTAAGTCAAAACCCTCAAAACCCCCAATGTTGGGCTTACTAGCTAGAAGCCATATATCAAAAGATAAACAGAGAAGAATGAATGAGAAGAGTCCCTTGCCTTTCCTTTATACTTTTGGCTCACATTGTCCCTCGAAAGTGACTTTCATTTTATTAATATTTAATTAATTAATTAAATCACTTTAATTAATTAATTAACCTTTTTACCTCTGGAAATCTCCTTATTTCTCCTTGTGGCTTCCCTGGCCACCGAAAGTCACTTATAGCTATCCCATCCTATAGTGTTGCTCCTCCCGAATCCAATGATCTATTACACTGAGAGGTTCCTCCAAGTAATGTGTCCAAATTGACCTTTTCAGTGATTCCAATTAACTTATAGCTCAAAATAGTCAAAATCATGGAAATCGTCAGAATGCAATGAAACCAAAGCCAATCTGTGTGGAATAGATCGTAATGATGGAATATGATGATTAATGCAAGATGGACCCCACAAGGCCTCTCAAATACCCCTGTACTCACTATAACATCCATCTGGCTACTCTGGTCATCATAAATCTCTGTACTGTGATGATGTCCCAAAGTGGGGAAATTACATCCCACCTTTCTCTTCACCTTGTATGACCCATAAAAATGAGGTTTGAGTTTCTCAGTTCCATTCTTCATTATGGTTTCTTGCATATACAGTTGGAGCCTCAAATAAACTAGGTCCCCTACCTCAAAAGTGCGCTCCACTCTGTGTTTATCTGCCTGTACTTTTTGTTGATTTTGTGCCCTTTTCCAGTGATCCTTGAGCTCTCTAAGTATGTCCTGGCTCATTTGAATCCATTCCTGTACCATGGGTTCTATATAGTCTCCAAATACAATATCCACAAAAATGAGGGGGTCATAACTTTAAAGAGGTTGAAAAGGAGACATACCAATGGACATGTGGTAGGTGGTCTTGTAGAAATACTCACCCAAGTGTAGCAACTTAACCCATGCTTTTTGTTGTCCTGACACATAATTCTTGAGATACCCCTCCAACCACTTGTTGACTATCTCTATTTAGCCATATGTTTGGGGGTGATAACTGGTGTTGGGAGTTAACTCTGTGCCCACTAGCCTGAACAATTCCTGCCAAAAGGTGCTCATAAATCTACTGTTTGTGTCACTCACAATGGTTTTGGGTAACCCATGCAAACATAATACCTCCCTAAAGAACAAATATGCCACCTATGATGTGTTGCAATCAGTGGAAATTGAAAAAAAATGAGCAAACTTGGTTAATAGATCCACCATCACAAAGATGCAATCATTTCCCTGTGTCTTGGGCAACCCTGTAATGAAATCCATGGAGCTACTTTCCCACTTGTGCTCTTAATAGAAAGTGGTTGCAATAGACCTGCTCGGTGGGTGTGCTCATCCTTGTTCTATTGGAAAGTGGTACATTCTCTGACGTGGCACATGATATCTTCCTTCATGCCCTTCCATGAAAACCATTCTCTTACCTGTCTCTATGTATTGAAGAACCCTTGATGCCCTGCTAAGAGTGAGTCATGAAATTCCTGCAACACCTTCACCTTGAATAATTATTCAGAAACCAAAAAAATTCACCCCTTATAGTATATGATGCCATCTATGATCCTATAGCGGTCATCCTGCACTTTTCCATCCATCAACTAACATGAAAACCTATTTTTGGAATACTCCACCAACAAGTGTGCCTTCCAATCAACTGATATGTTTTTCATGGCATAAACTGAGGGCCTTCTAGGTAGAGCATCAACAACTACATTATTCTTCCCTTTGAAAAATTCTATGTCAAAGTCGTAGGCCTAGATCTTTCTCACCCATTTTTTTTGTCTCTCATTGAGGTGTTTTTTCTCTAAGAAGTACTTGAGACTATTATGATCAATCCTAAATACAAACTTTTCCCCTATCAAATATTTCCTAAACTTAGATAGAGCATGCACTATAGCCAACATTTCTTTGTCATATATGGTGTACAATAGCTCATGCCCTCTCAACTTTTGGCTCTCATAGGAAATGGGATGCCTATTCTACATAAGAACTTCTCTAATTCCATCCACTTATGCATCACACTCCAAAATGAATGGCTGAGAAAAATTTGCTAAAGAGAGAACTGGACAAGTGCTCATTACCTTCTTCATCCTATCAAACGTCATTTGTGCCTCATGGCTCCACTTGAATGCGCCTTTTCTCGTCAAATTTTTCAATGTTGTGCAACGCTGAGAGAACCCCTTGACAAACCTCCTGTAATAACTGCAAATGCCAAGGAATCCCTTAAGTTATGTCAATGTTTTGGGTATTGGCCAATCAAGTATGGCTTGTATTTTTTATTGGTGCACCTGTACCTCTTTTTCTCCAATCATGTGTCCCAAATAAAGGAATTCATTCATCCCAAACTCACATTTTGATTCTTTATCATATAGGGATTGTTCCTCCATGATGCTTAATATTTCATCCACATTCCTAAGGTGGTCTTCCCATGTTCTATTGTAGATCAACAAGTCACCAAAGAAGACTAGTAAAAAGTTTCTCAACTGTTTGTTGAAGACATGATTCATGCATGACTGATAAGTGGTTGATGCATTGGTAAACCCAAAAGGCATAACAAGGAACTCATAATGACCATAATGGCATATGAAGGTTGTCTTGGGCACATCTTGTTCCCTCATTTTAATCTGATGATAACCAGAGAGCAAGTCAATCTTGGTGAAGTAGATTGTGCCATGCAACTCATCCAATTGCTCATCTATCCGAGGAATGGGGTACCTATTCTTAATGGTTTTCTTGTTCAAGGCCCTATAATCAATGCACATGTGCATAATATCGTCTTTCTTCTTCACCACTATCATGGTGGATGCAAATGGGCTAGAGCTTGACCTAATGTGGCTCATGTCTAACAAATCCTTGATGGATTTTTCTATCTCATCCTTGTATTTCTTAGGATGCCTATAAGGTGTGGTGATAATTGGTTTGGTACCCTCTTCCAACTTTATGATGTGTTCAAATCCTCTATCTGGTGGTTGCCCTAGTGGAATAGGCTCAAAAACCTTCTGATGAGTATCAATTATTCTTTGTATGTCATGGGAGTATTGTGGATGCCCTTCCTTGTCTGCCTGAATTGATACTAAGAACTTTGTTGCATAAACTATGTCTTCCCTCTTGAAAATGGCATCCATGCACTTTGTTGTAACCACCCTTGGTACATTTCCCGACATCCCTTTTAAAGTCTTCTTTTTTCTATTTTCCCCATTGAATGACATTTCCATGGGCTTGTAGTTGGTGGTAATAATCCCCAATGTGCTAAGCCACTGAACTCCTAGTATAACATTGGTGTTTGGTAAATCCATCACATAGAAGTCCTGTGCCAAGTCATACCTCCCCAAAGTGAGGTTCAACCCTAGAATACATCTATCACATGGAATAATGTTACCTCCTGCTAACTCCACATCAAACCCCTCAAACGTTGTTGTAGGTATGTGCCTTCTTTTTACTAGTGTCGAATCAATGAAGTTATGTGAAGCTCCCCCATCTATGAGAATAAAAACCCTTTTCCCTCGGAGAAATCCTCTCATTCTAAAAGTACTGTACTTAGGGACCTCGCTAATGGATGCAATAGTGACCTTATCCCTTGCTTGATGAAGATCAACTTCATCTCCTCCTCCATTTTTCTCATTTTCTTCCACTAGTTGATTGGAATCTATATTTTGAATATGGCCAATCTCATATTCCTCCTCATTATCGGAAACCACCTCAATATAGTGAACCTTTCCCTTTCCCATACATCTATGCCCTGGATCCTAAGGTTCTTTGCATGTAAAACAAAGTTGTTTTCCCCTTAAATCTCTCCTAGTAGCTTCATCCATCCTTCCCTTACCCTTATCCATTCCTCTTTGATCCTTCACTCCTTGGGTTAGTGGTGGCCTTGGAGTGAACTTGGTTTTTTATTTTGATCCCATCAAATCTGTAGTCCTCCAAATAGCCTCTTGTAGGTTGTTGGGATTGAAATCCTTAACACAACCTCTTAGGGGTTCCATCAACCCCTCAAAGAAAAGCATCAATAACCTAGCTTGTGACACATCTGGTACCATTACGAATACCCTCTGGAACTCCTCTATAAAAAAAATTGGTGACCATCTCTGCCTTAGTTGGGTGAGTTCATGAAAATGTAGCTCAGGATCTCCCTGGTCAAACCTGTCAATAAGCCTCTATGTGAATTCTGGGTAAGGTTTAATGTGATTATGTCTCAAGGTATTCATGCCATGATACCACCAGTCATGGGCCTTTCCTTCCAAGTAGATAGTGGAAAACTTAATAGCATCCATCTCTCTCATGGGGTTGAGATGAAAATATGCATCCAAATTCTAAACCCAAGCCTACATAGAGGTCTTGGTTGACCCATCAAAGGTAGGGATATCCATCTTCCCTAATTTATGCTTCAACTCATTGTTTCCCCTGTGATAGCTCCTAGTGTTGCCCCTGTACTTTATACCACAATACCGATCCAATGTGGCTTGTCTCCTAAAGCCTGCACTCAATGATGCATACTCCCTTCTGTAATCCTTAAAGTTATCTTCTACCTATGGAAAATAATTATCCTAGTGTTGTGCTTCAAGGAAAGTGGGAATGTAGGGTCTAGGTGTAACTCTGTTGTTGTTTGGCCCCCTGGAAGGTGCTCCCCCATGTAAGCTATGTCCCTCAGTATGTAAATGATGATCAGTCTTTGTATGATGAATATTTCCCCCTTGTGATCCACTGGCCTCCTTGTTTCCACTATTATTTGGACCATCCTTACCATGATTCATCTACATAAGGAGAAGTGAAATATTCTCCCAGTTGGTTGTCATTCTTTCAAAATCCTCCTTGAGCTCACCCTATCCTTTGCGCATAGTTTCCTATGTTTTCTGTAAATGATGTTGAAGGGAAAACTAGGTATCGTCTATGGAATTTCTCAAGTCCTTAGCCACCCCTTCTATATCTTGTGGCACTCCTTGCTCACTTTCATCCCATGATTCACCCATTTCTGCTTCATGTTCCTCAGCCTGTTTTCTACGCCTTCCCATATAGATACCTCTAAATTTTGGCATGCGCCAATCCCCACAAGATGGGAGAATTTGCACTCTAATACCACTCAAATATTCTTGTTGTTGTCCTAATACACACTTTCAAATGTGAGAAAATTCCAGCGAACTTAGTGTGTCCTTGGAGGCACAATGCCTAGGTTCACAGTCCACACTGTCACCTTGACTGGAACCTCTTCCTTCTAGGCTTACTCCTAGAGAAACCAAGGGGGGTAGACCCTAGCTACTAGATATGATTTTCAATGGCACTTACTCTATTGGACTACTTTTCAATGGCAACCACTAAATCACTCAAGATTTAAGAAGATGGTGCCTCCCCAAGTGGGATACTCAACCTCTTCTTGGATCACACCATAAAAGCATAAACAAAAGATATGAATAAGTTTGGAAACTTTAAATGCTCATGAAAGTTTAAAACATTTAGAAAGATAAACCATAAGATTGCCCTAGAGATTTGTAAAAATGAAAGTGCTTGCAATGTGTGTTCCTAAACATTCATCTAAGATCCCCCAAAAACACATGGATTGTCTATGCAACTAAGTGGTTAGGAGTTTCTTAAAAAATTAAGTAAATTTTATTATTCCCTCCCCCTAACTATGTTTGGAGCCTTAAACCTCCTCCTCTTGTTGCCAAATAGTTGTCGGGTGCTCAAGATAGTAAGGCAATGAGGCCCACCCTAGCTTCCATGGTTAGCCCTGACAGTAAGAGTACTTCCCGGAGAGGACACCCACCTGGAGCGCCACGGGATGGTCCCCCACCACTACCCTCCATTGTTTTCCTCAAACCCGTTTTAGATGGTGGAGATGGTGGAATTAGGCTATCCTAAGTTGTCTAAAAGATTATTATGACTCACGGGTGTGTCTTTAGGTGTGTTTGGAGTGTTTTAGAAGTGTTTTAAGTGTCCGAAAAGTGTGATTTAAGCCCAAAACCGAAACTGCAAAGTGCTTTAAATGATGTGTTATACAAGTAACGATTTAAACCATAAACATATGATAACATGAATGTAAAATCTCATAAAATAAAAATCATTAACGTGGCATCACATTCATCATCATGAAATATAATTTTGCAAAAAAGAAAGGCAAGAATAGCTTGTCGAATGATAACAAGAATTGAACTCAAGACTTAATCACTCATCCACGTGTATGCTAGCTCATTGAAAAAGATGTTCTTGAAAACGAAATACTTGGCAAGAATTAAGAACTAGATCCCAAACCATCTAGTGATTCACATATGCTTGCAAGAAATAAATGGCCAAATTCCTTAAGAAATAAATGAATTGCACCACTTAAGATAAATTCCAAAGCATTAAACCATAAAACATGACATTGTAGGCATATGTGAAAGAAATAGCATAAAAGAAAGTGAGATGATAGATGTGTGATGACTACTCTAGATAAATTTTAAACCATAATAACATGTAAATCATCAAAGCATTACTAACATCTAGACTCATGATTTTGGGGATTACTCTCCCAAGGTGTGGGCAAATTTAGTTAGGCAATAAACATGAAATAGAAAATATTGCAGCAAACCATCACAATGGCAAAGGTGGAGAAAAACCTACCATTGTTAGCCAAAGAGGGTTGAAAAAAAAAAGAATGAGATTATTATTATTATGTGGCCACACTACCCTGTCTTGTGGACAAGTGGGGAAAAACAAATAAAATAAAATGGAGAGCAAATCTAAACTAGCCCAATGATATTGGGGGGTTGGCTTGGCCAATCACTCACCCAAGGCATGGGCAACGTATAACTTATAAAGAATGATACAAATAAGTTGAAATAATAACAAAGAAATGCATTATACAAAGAGGAAAGGGAAGGGATTCGTTACCCAAATTTTGGAACCTCTTAGGGATGTTGTAAGAGTGAATTTTGGCAGGGTTTCCCCTTATCCTTGGTAAGAATCTGCAAAAACCAACAAGCAAAAGCTTGCTGGAAATGCTGCAAAACACAAAAAATGTTAAGAAAATTTTATGTTTTTACACAGAAAATTTTCACAAGAAATCTCCAAGTGAAATATAGAATTTTTTGACATATCTAAGATATGTTAGCTACAAAAATATGATGTAAATGAATAGAAATAAACTAGACCCAAACTAAAATCAAGGAGTGTATGAAGGCTTTGATTGGAAACCCCTCTAAAGTCTCTTCCAACCAACTCCTTTGAGGAAAATCTGCACACTCAAGCAAGACGTGAGGCAAAGAGTAGCATAATATGATATGATAGGTTAGTAAAATGAAGTAATTCACAATATCAACTACCCTACATATATAGATCAACAACACTAATGTCAAATGACCTACCCAAACAAACTAATTTGCTCAAGAAACTAGTCCAAAACCCAACAAGATGCAAAAGGAACGAGATCACCTCATATGTAAGAAAACATTTGAATACTCTAGATTACTCCAAATCCTCCAAATATTTTCTTATTGAATCCAAATGGGAGAGCCTTGCAACAACTAATTTCTCCAATGCTCTCAAGAGAGAAATGAGTGAATGTGAGATGGCAAGAGCAAGATGGATGGGGTGAAATTTCTATAGCATAACATTAGATCAAAGAATGGTAACTTGAAAGAGTTAGGAGGGGATTCTTTTATAGTTGTAGAGGCAAGGTGAAGGCACTTGGATGAGTTCCAAGTGTCAAATCACAAGCACATGAATGAATCTCAATGAGGGGGGCGCACCACCTTAGGGTTTTAGCATGGATTCATGATATGGATTGATGAATGGGAGTGTGAGGTCCATGAAAGGGTGAGGTGTGAGGCTAGGAATGGAATGCATCTTATGAGAGGGGCCCACAAATCAATCTAAGTGTTTTTTCTAATGTTTTGGGTGTGAGGGGGCGCCTTTCCCCCTAGGGGCGTGGGTGTTCTATTTAGTGGGTGAGTTAGGGGGTGTAGTAAAGTTATAAGGTTGGTAGGTTGGGTTGGGTAGGTTAGGAATGTCCATATTTTCTCTTTTCCACATTCACATAGACCCATTAACTCAAAATTACAAAATTTACAAAATTGACTTAGTAATTAAAATTGTTGTTTTGACTGACCGACACTCCGAGTGGACAAATGCATAGCAAAATTTGTCCAAGTGAGCTGAAACTTGGTCTATGGGTGTAGGGGGTGCCTTTCCATTTTATTTGAGCACAAATACCCCTATCAAAAACCCAAAGACCCGGGTTTTACAACATTTTCTCAAAAATATTTAATTAATTAAATAATTAAAATTCCAACCTT
>JASDQU010515085.1:36647-50532 GCA_032191745.1 Picea mariana | reverse complement strand
AGGATATATTCCTACCATTGNGTGAATATTGTATTCTGAGATATGAGACTGTGAGAGAAAGAAGAGGAAGTTACAGTGGGTTTGTTGTAGGTTGTATCCCTTCATATGCTGGATAATAATAAAGGAAGGACCTGGCAATTTCTCTGGTGGACATAGCCCACACTGGGTGAACCACGTAAATCTGTGTCTCTATTGTATTGTGTATCTTCTGTGTTTTATTTCCGCATTTGTTTTATTTTATTTCTCCACGGTCCTGTTTTTCTAACAGCTCTCCTGAACACGACCTTATGCATAACCCCTGTGTGCGAGGGAGATCCCAAATATGCTTATACGAAAATTAGATTTTCACTCCCTATCGCAAGATACTAAGTTTGTATTGAATGCTTTGGAGAGTTCTACTCACAACCTAATCCAAAGCCCTAATCCTATCTACGGTTGGTGGAAGGATCTATAAAGAAAAAGTTTCTAGATTAATTTTAATTAGCGTTGATTTTAATGGTTGTTCTTTACTCAGAGGTGAATGAGAATGAAATTGATGATATTATGACTCGAATCCCAAAGAAGCAAAAGAAAAATTATAAGCAATCATTTCTTTCAATGAAATTCTATTTATGGGAAGGAGAAGAATTTTATTTTCACTATCAAACACAAAAAATGCATAAATTTCATGCAATTGCTTTCAACAAGAATCCAATTCAATGCTAAACTATTCAGAAATTGATTCTAATATCCGAAATCCAATCATGAAAATATATCTTTTTGTTTAAATATGAACATAAATTGATTTGATTCAATGTTTCTTATGCCAACAAGATTTCACTATTTTCAGTTTAGACAATTAGAAGCAAGTATCATATAAACAAAAATAACACTCTCACAACAATCAAATAAGAAGTGAAAACAAATTTAAACTTTAAAAAAAGAAAGCGAAAATAACAAAACTCAATCAAGAAATTTGCTTGGAAAGATACAAATCAAAGACCAAATGGAACAATACAAAGATCTCTGGACTTCCTTGTAACAAATTTCAACTGATCAGATGAACAAGAAAGTATTGAAAATGAACTCAAAATTTTGAAGAGAAAGAGTGATTTCAAAACAAGGAAATATCTTAAAAATCCAATCAAAGAATAAAATTTTTTTTTTTAGAAAGAAACAGGTTGAAAGTTGTATAGAAGATACAAGCTGATAGAAAAAGTCTTGAGCACGAGGAAAAACCAAAAAATCACACCTAACACATATATCCAACAATTTTCCTACAGAGGGAAAAATCAACGCTCTGGTTGTATAAGCAATAGAGCGCTACAACGCTCCCTAAATCACTGTAGGGGAGCGTTGATATTGAAATTAACGCTCTGGCTATAATGGAAGAGGGGAGTTGTTTTCTGAGAATGAAAAAGCATCAACCCAACAAACAAAAGCTCATGAAAGTTTTATCATCAACTTGTGTAAGATGAATTCAGGACTGACAACACATGTATAACAAAGGAAAAATATAGTGAGTAGGATCTGAAGACAAGCAACAGCTAAGAAAAAACCAAGGAAAGAAACTGAAACTGAAAGCTTTGATCCCCAATGGAGTCTCCAATTTCTGTTGTAGGAAAATTCCCCTACGAACAAGTGAATGTCCTCTTGGATCTTAAATCCCTACGACCAAGACAGAAAAATGCTAACATTGAACACTGACATTCCTTTAAATGTAGCTAAACTAGTCAAAGGAAAAGAGGAAGAAAGCATGAGCACCTTTTTCTGAAGTTTGTCCTTGCTCGGTCCAGGTTGAACTTGATCTTGAAGCCTTTTAATGAGTTCTGAAATTCAATAGACAACAAAGACAATACATGCTTCCTATTCTACCAAGATTAGTTTAAACTAGATTTATCAAGAAGAGACAAGCCCATGCAAACATACACAAACTTGAAGGAAACACACCAATCATATATATTAATGAGAACGTAACAAGGTACTTACAATCTGTAGATGCAGATGCAACAGCCTCACTAAGTCCTCCTTGTCGAACCCCTTGCTCGAAAGTCCCACGATCATAATGACAATACTTTTCACTGATATTCTCCCCCCTTTCACCATGAGAATGCCTCCTTATATAGGCTTTGAGAGGCTCAACCACCTTAGCTATTCTTGGAATAAGTTGAGGATGTGAATCCATTAGTTGTGGGATTTCCCTTAGATCCAGCCTTTAGCTTGGATTCGAGCCAAACTAACTCAGATACTTCTTAGTTGTCCTTAGAGATAAGGGGGATTCTTCCCCAAGATTCTCTCAATAGATCGACGCTTCCTTAAATCTGGAAAAAGAGCGCTATAATGCTCCCTGCTAAGAGGACAAGGAGCGCTAGTGCTCCCTGCATGTGGGTACGGGAGCACTGATCTCCAAAAAATTGTTTAAGATGATTATTCTTCAAGGTAAAAGTTTCTAAACTTTTCCAAATGACATGTTTTCCACTTCTAACAAGTCTTAGAGGATGCACCAAGTGTTCTTATGATGTCATCCACAATGTGACATATGCATGACAAAAATATGATTTTTGCAACACTTGCAACACTTGCGACGAAAGTGTGACACTTGCGACACTTGTGACAATGACAATGAGACATTATCAAAGTGAGGAATTTTGACGTGTAACATAGTGTGCCACTTAATAGTAGTTGTGTACTACTATGGATAGACACAATTGTGTTCTATTGAATGACATTGTTCTTATTGTCGTGTAGACTATCAGTAGTGTTGAAAATGATTATCGGCTAGATGGATAGTCATTGTTCTAGTGGACAAACATTCTTCAGGCGAAAAATGGTCCATGACATTTATTCTTCTAGGACGTATGTAGAAGAATAGTCCTTGTATTCCATGGCATGGATTCCAACATCTCTTGAAATAGTTATTCTTCTAGGACATATGTACATATTAGAAGAATGGTTCTTGCATCACTCTATGGAGTGAATGACTTATTCAGTATCATGCTTGATTACTCAGATGGAGTATGGATTTGAGAGATGATACAGTTGATGCTATCAGATGATATTGATAATGATGAGGGTGCTCATGATCTAATTATGAGATAGTCTGCATGGATATGATGATGCTACCGATTGAATGGTATGTTTGTGCTCAAGACCATTTCTTTCAATACCTCCATAGCTAGGAGGGAGTGTTGATATTATGGTAGCTGCGGGAGGTATTTATCTCCACATGTAACCTTGAAAAGAATAAAATATTATGGGAAGCAAGAAGAAACCCTAAAGCATGGATAATAACCCTAGGAGGCAAGTTATCTCAAGAGAATATTTTGAGTTATTAGCCTCCAGAAGTAGAAGTCAACCCAAACAACTTAAAGAGAACAGTATAAATATAGGGCTCCAGATCTCATTTGACACACACATCTTGCAACTGCAGAAATGTAAGAGTGCGCACTGCAGAAACTGAGTAAGTGTGTGTTGATGAGCGTAAGTTACACATCGTCAACTGGTAGGTCAAATCCGGACTGGGGTTGTCTAAATAACCCAAACCGTTTGGAATGAAATGACCCGACGGGTTTAATGGCTCTGTTGGCCAACTAAAGTCCTAAAAACAGTAAAAGAAATAAACTAATCTAAAGCTATGATTCTAACAAATGATATATTACTTACTAATGTTTATTAAAAAGAAACTTGAATATACAAATGATTATAAACAATCTATATACAGTTTACAAGGTTTACTTGAAATCTTGCAAAAATGAATGTTCATAATAATGCTTCTAACTAAGATAAAGAAAGAACATAAATCTTTTTGTTTTTTGAATATTTAAAGATTTAAAACTAATAAATACTAAGCAAATACAATTGAAACAATGACACATAAACATTCAAAACCAATTAATGCAATCAACATCTCATTCATATATACACAAATCTGAATAAAAGAAAGAAATGCACTTACTAACCTCTCACTGATCAACAATACTAAGATAAATTCATCTCTCTGTATTTGTATGAGCTCCTCTTAACTTGTTTCAAGTGTAAACCTATGACAAAAGAAAGCATAATACTTTCTGAAGAAATTCAAGGAAGTGTTTCATATTCTGGAGCGACTTTATATTGACAGAAAGATAAATAATTATATATCTCGTGACCTTGAAATGTCCAATAACTAAAAATGAAAGAAATTACAATTCCCAGGAATGGTGTTATCAGCTATATAGCATCAGATGTAAACTCAAAATACTTGAATAGATGATCAGTCACAAATATAAACTAAACCAAAAGATAATGAACAACATAAAGAAAAACATGATATAAAAAATTATATGAAGAATAGTCTAAAGCTAATTCAATACAAATAAAGTTTCATATTCAAAAATTATATGAGAAACAATATTAACATTGCACAATCTACAAAAGCACAAAATCCAAAGAGTAAATTGTTTTCTCATATAGTTTCAACAAAATATGTTCATCATATGGTCCAGGAAGAACTTTTGAGATAATAGATTCTTAAAGATTGAAAAAATTAATATATAAATTATAACAATTAACCATGTATTGATAAAAAAGACTAAAGCTAATTTAAATCAATGCATAATCAATTATTCAAAGAATATGAAGATATTATAATGAAAATAAAACCATTTTACTCATAGGACAAAAGTCATTAAGCAACCTGGAATTCCATATTCTTCTTTGAAAATACTCGTCCATTCTCCCAAAGATTCCAACCATCCGTTACTCCATTTGAAAAGAAGAAAAGTATAAATAATATACAAAAGAGAAAGGATAAAAATCATTCTCTCAATTTCCTGACTCTCCATGGCTCTGAACTTTCTCATATATTTATACAATAAATGAACAGTTTGGGCGTCACTAATAATTTCCGCCACCTGAAATTTGTTTCATAAAGAGACACAAATATCTCTCAAATTGTACATTTGTTTGGAAAATTTTCTGTTGAGGAAGGTAAATGGGTCCATTTGGGAGATGGGTTTTCAACTGTTTCTTCAAATTTCTCACGGTTTGGCTGCAATGAGTCTCGCAAAATCATGTCTTTGTTCTTGATGCATTTTCAAATTTTATCTATTGTTGCTCATAAATTTATTTGCAGCAATCCAATATTAATTTTGGATCAATCATCTTGAACGTATTTAGATAATAAAATCAAGCCATGATCAGATCCATACCAAATAACTGATAATAGAAACATGTGAAACAAAAAGAAACCTAAATTAATAAACCTAAATTAATAACCTAAAAATTGTGAATAAAACAAAATCTAGAACAATAAAATCAAAAATGAATTTAAACTAACTATAAGTTCTAAACAAACATTGTTTATAATTTCCTTTTAAATATGATCTTAAAATTCTAGAAGCTTCAAGTTAATGGAGAAGAGAAAAATATTAATTTTGGTTTTTTACAAAATCAAACAAATGATAGATAATTCTTTTTATTATTATTATTTTTATTTTGAAATGAGATGCAAAATGAAAAAAGAATTTAATTAATTAATATCACCAAATGATTTTATGAAAATGAGAAACCAACCACGATATTATTTGATGAAGTATTGAACCCATTATTCAAAATAGTCAAATTTGCTAATGAACAAAAGAAAGAACACATAATCATAATTTAAACGAAAGCAAACAGTTGATAAAAATTAACGTTTTTGTTTAAATTGAGATTTCTATGCTCGTTTCTAAATTTTGACATGTACTCTTGTAGTGAATGTCTCATACTATAGTGAATGTCTTAAGTTTGTCTCAAAACAAGCCAAGGTATGGAACTATTTGAAAAGGTTCATTCTGTAGCTCATTATAATTAACAAGATTCTAATGGGGGCCCTTTAAATTTTGTAAAAAATTAGGGGGAGTTGTTAGGGCCCAATAGTGTGCAAGTCTGGAGAGTAGTTGCAACTGCAACTATTGCAATATGTATTCTCGATTTAGGCTTGGACTTTCTATTGGTTATGATTTGGACTTTCTGCCTTGTTTGCTAGCTCTAGAGAGAGGTACGCTACATTGATTGGATATTAGGCCTAGGGTTTGCTTCTAGAATCATTCTATGTCAAGGTTAAGGTGCTCCAGGGTGGCTTTGGCCTATGGTTGGGTGACAATATTTCTATATTTTCTATGGTTAAACGAGCACATCTATTATTTCTAACACCCTCTTCACATGTTTCGTCCTCGAAACATGAGAAGAAACCATACAATATGACCAACTAAGCAATTGTTAAGTTACTGAATAGATCTGAAGATAAATCTCAAAATAACCAAGAATCTCAACAAGAATAATCCAAACCATTTGTAACATCCCGCTCTTGTGCGCACTGAATGAACTTATTCTTGAGGACACTTGCTTGCAAGTGATCTAGATTATTATACTATTGGCCGTTGATTATGATTATGAGGCGTTATGGATTGATGACATGTTATGTTGTTGTATTGACTTAGACAGGTGCTATTGACTCGGTTTTCCTGAGTGTGCAAGATTTTGGACCTCGAGGATGCAGAGGCATTAATGAAACCCCTTGGACTTTGGATCGAGTCAGGGAGTGGACTATTGGGATTTTATTATTGTTGATATGACATTGCACATATGATTAGATGTTATGATGATTGATTGTATTTCTGACATGATTCATTGATGGTGCAGGCCGAAGATAGCTTGCCGACCAGACTCACATATGGAGTAGAGGGGTCACGCACGACTACCAGAGACATTGAGGGAGAGGTGTGGACAAAAACCCTGCCATAGCCTACTAGCACTCCTGTCGTGGCTCGAACTATAGGTTAACGACTACCTAGTTCGAGAATACCCATGATGTCGTGAGGGCAGACTGCAACAGTCGCCCACGATGATTCTAAGGGCCACGCAATAAGGCAGGGGCCTTATTCCTTAGAGGCCCTTAGTCTCCCACAAGATCACCTAGCGGAGTATTGACTCTAGGGGTTTTGATGTCTACCAAGTCAGTCAAGAGGCGAGTGGCACCCTTGGAGCATGGAGTGAGTCCTAAAGGTCACGTCGCACAAGAAGAATGGAAAGAGGCGAGTGGTACCCTTGGAGCACGTAGTGTGTCCTGAAGGGCACGTCGCGCAAGGGAAACCGAATGAGGCAAGTGACACCCTTGGAGCACCTAATGCATCCTGAAGGGCACGTCGCGTGGTTAAATCATAAATGAATAAACCTTATGGCCTTAGAACAAATAATGTGATGAGAAAGATTTAAAACAATTTCTCTAATAAAATGTCACCCAACCTAGGAAATTAAAGTCTAGGTCTAAATGATACTTGTGATAAAAATAAAAATATATATTTATATAAAAATAAAAAAATAATAATGATAATCATCATTAATCATGTGACGAGAAAGAGGTAAGCAACTCAATTAATTTATAAAAATCTATTGGGGGATAAAATATAAAAAGGGGGAAAAGGGGAAAATAATTGTTTTGTTACATATGCTAATTAAAAATTTATTAATTAAAAAGGAAAAGGGGAAAAAGGTAATTTTATACACATGCCAATTTGAGTTTTAAATGAAAAGGGGAAGAGGGAAATTTAAAAGAATTAGGAAACTAGGAAAAAGAGGAAACGTAAAAAGAAAGGGGAAACACAAGGGAAAAAAATGCAGAAAGACTAACTTAGTAAGGTATCTAGCATTTAAGAACTTTCTAAATTAAACTCAACTAGTAAATTAGTAAGGGGGTAAGTCATTAAAACGTGTAAGGGAATCTGGGGATACCTAGGAGCGATTCTAGGAATGATTTTAGGTGGGTGAGGGAAATAAGAGTAATTAATTAATTAATGAAATTAATTTATGGTGCAATGAAAGGGATGGGTGACACATGTACGGGGAGGATTTTTACAAATTAAATTTTTAAACAATAAATTAAATGGGAAATTGGGAAAGCAAATGACTTAGAAACTCTATATAAAGGAGGGAGGAGGAGGATGATGGATCTCTTCTGTCATGCATAACGTTACGCTATAGAATTTTAGACTTGATTAACTTAGCTTGTGGGAGTTGGGATACCCAGCTCGGTGAGGAGTGGTAGCTCAGCCTTGCGAGGCAAGCTAGGAGCTAGTTGATCTTTGGTTTAGTGTGTGTGGCCCCTTTGTGGCTCAGGGGGATAAGGGGGAAGAAGAGTACCACTAACGTTGGCTGGGAGGTACCGCTGATGTCTCATCGGTCGACAAGCGGGAGCTGAATGGAGTGCGCGAGACAACGAATCAGAGCAAACAACTTGGGTTACAATACACTTACTTGATTCTGCATAGTAAATTCTTATTATACCTCACGTTTTCAATTATGTATTTTAATTGGGTAAGAAAATGTTTGATTTAACATTTTCATTGATAACTTAATTCCCCATAGCCTTAAGCATTGTTGATTGATTCCCTTGGTTTTCGATCCCTGCATGTTGTGACCACTCTATGGTTTTTTGATTTTGTGATGAGGTTGCGCTTCTTACTCCGCCCTCGTCCCTAGGTCATCAGTCCTCTCCTGAGCAGTCGGTCAAGAGCCAGATCAACGGTCGTCACTTTGGTGTTAATAGACCTATAGATCCAAACGCCCTACTTTTTTGTGCGTGGATGATGAGCGAATGATGGGTTGCCCAGCTGTCTACCCCTGTTGGTTGTTCCTGGTTGAATGAATGTCTTGTGCCTTGTTTCCATTGATTACCTCTGCGATTGCTTATCCTTCTCTCAACGAACCTCTTTTATCTTCTGCGTTTTAATCTTTGTGTTAAATCATATATGGACTGCATTTTTGTCCACCTAAATGACAACGTTTTATTACCTTCCTTGCTTTGTGTTTTACCTATACACTCACCAGATCATATAGTTATACTTATACCTTTTAACCTTGTTTTTTGACCACCTTGGACTGCGTTTATTTCCCTTATTTTCTCTTCGTTTGAAAACGATTTTGTGGTTGCATTTAGTGTGTAGTGGAGGTGTTTTGATTTCTGATTGATTTATGGATTGCATTTGTTTTTGAACAACATTCACTGCCTCGAATTTTAATAGACCAACAATGATTTAGTTAAAGGTAATAATTTGTAAAGCATTAATTCGAATAGCAGCAACCGAGATTTATACATCAATGTGAATCGATTCATTGATTGGCATTATGTTGAATGGCTAATTTGTGACTGCTTACCACCATATTAGACAATGAACTTGCCCTTGAGCGAATGCGTGTGGATCTTTAATTACTCTGCGTTGACTGTTCACTGGGATTTTTACCCACTGCAATATCATTTTACCCACGAGCTCACTACTCAGAAATGATTTTTGGGTTTACAAAGGATTTATTACTTAGAAATAGTTTAGTATTTAGATTGATTTAGTTAGAAGAGATTCCTTTTTGAAATTGATTTGAATGATAACATACATTAGCAATTTAAAAGGGGCAATGTTTTAGAACAATGATTGCATTGATGGTGTTTCCTTTATTCATGTAAACGACAAACAATTGTTCATCCATGATGCGTAGAAGCAAGGCGTGCATCCTCCTTTGTGATGGCCTCAACTATTTCGGCAAGGATTTTCGACCTTTCCNCCCCCCCCCAAAAAAAAAAAAAAATTATTATGACAACATTCTATCAGATGGACTACGATAGACAACGTTTTATAATCCTTGGACAACGAGTTGTATAACTTGAAAGGTAGCGGATTTACCTGTCAAGTGACTGCGTCTTTGTGTTAACATTTAATGGCAACAAATTTATGATATTAATTGGCAGCCAAATTTCTTGAAAGACTGTGTTTTTGTTTTGACTTTAATATCAATGAATTTATATATTAAGGCTAGTGATTTTATTGGATGGCAGAATGAACATACATGCAACAAATTATTACCGTATATTGTTGGACAACGATTTTAATAGATAAGGATTTTTCGGATAGAGAGTACATTAAACAACAACTGTAACTGTTTTAATTAGCACCTTTTTAATTAGATGACAACGACTTAACTAACCAATAGCCAGTTTTTTTTTCTAGACAGTAATCTCACTTATGCTTAATGGACAATGAGTTTGGTCATCCCTTGTTGACTGTGTTTTATCAGCTATCCCTGTGAAAGATAACATGCTTTCATGTGATTAACGAGGTGATTTATAAGTGGTTGACAACTTGGTTATGTGTTTAGAATTGACATCTTTTTAGTAATTTTGATAGCATTTAAAATGTCATCAATTCTGCAATTATATCTTTCTTATATAACATTTTAATTATGTTTAGTTGTCTTATGCCAAAGTACCCCCCTTTGGACCATCCTTTAAAAGTGTAATGGGATAATTCTTTAGCTTTCTTATCTTTTCACATTTAAGGGTTTAACCTTATTTTAAGATAAGAATGTCTTTGGAGAGATGTTGAGGAGTGTGCACCTAAGTTGATGAACGTTGGTGAGTTATGACCTTGATTTCCTTGATTTTTCTAAAGTTCGTGAGATACAAGTTTTCCTTTGACCTATCACTGGTTGTCTAAATCTGTTCTCTTTATTAAACCCTATCTATCTATCTATCTATCTATATATTTATGGTTAAGAAAACGCCCAATTATTACGCTCCCTATATAGAGATTTAAAATTGAAAATCCTTGCACACGAAGTTTATAATTATTACTCAATTATCTCAGTTTCACGGTCAGGGAGATTTCATTGATAAAAGGTGTCTCTTAAGAAAGTCAGAACCGTCGGCTAGTTGCGCAATTTAATTAATGGTCGATTGTCACCTTGTGTCCTTTGGCCTATCTTTTGTGTGTTGTGGTTAGTCGTCTTGTGGTTGGCAGTTAATTCGGTCTCATAGCATGTTGATTGTAGCTTGGGTTAAAGGTCTAGATGCGTTGGTTGTGCCGTGACTACTGTCACGCCTATCACCTGACGACAACATGAATTCGATTGAGGGGATCGTCGTGTGCCCCAATGGATGGAGGTGAATCATAACTTGGTCAGAGTCTGTGCTTCCCATCGTGGGTGTCGATCGTTGTAGTTGTTGATGGTTCTTGGGTGGTAACACCTTCTTGCATTTGGTTTGCTCACCTTAGAGGTTCTAGTTACTGGCCATCGAGGCCGTGGTGTTGGGATGGTGGATGTTGTCCTTTATTTTGTAGGCGTTTTCATGATTGTGTCAGGCGGGCAGTGGTTTCTATCTTGATTACGCATGTCTCGTCCAACTGCTCGTTGTGCTAGTGTGTTGAGTCATGGTTGTCGTTGCCTTCCTGCCTAAAAAAAAATAAAAATTCGCTTGTAATCGTAACCAATTTAGGGTTATTACACTATTCACCAAATATCGAACACAAGAAATAGAGAAAACCCTTGAGGTAGGGTAACACCATATATTAATCCTTAAGGAAGGATAACACTCCTCAAGAAATGCTTGATACATTCACAATATTCTTCACTATGTTTCATTACATTGCTTACACTTCTTTATATATCTCTATCTATCTCCTAGGAACCTTCTAGAGAGCCTTCTCACATTTATTACATCTAAATACCATATTGGTCTTTTATTAATATAGTGGACCTAGTCCACCTTACATTGAATGACCACATTCTCATATATTAAATGAATTCCACTAATAATACATAACCACATTCTCATTGGGTACCTCCCTAGGTATAGTACATTCCATCCCCCTTCACATCTTTCATCCTCAAAACACGAGAAGAAACCATACAATATGACTGGCTAAACAATTGTTAAGTTCCTGAATAGATATGAAGATAAATCTCAAAACAACCAAGAATCTCAACAAGAATAATCCAAATCATTCACCAAATACTGAACACAAGAAATAGACAAAACCCTTGAGGTAGGGTAACAACATATATTAATCGTTAAGGAAGGATAACACTCCTCAAGCAATGCTTGATACATTCACAATATTCTTCACCATGTTTCATTACATTTCTTACACTTCTTTATATAGCTCTATCTATCTCCTAGGAACCTTCTAAAGAGACTTCTCACTTTTATTACATCTAACTACCATAGTGGTCCTTTATTAATATAGTGGACCTAGTCCACCTTACATTGAATGACCACATTCTCATATATTAAATGAATTCCACTAATAATACATAACCACATTCCCATTGGGTACCTCCCTAGGTACCCCATATTACCTCCCTAGGTATACTACATCCTTCCAAATAATATTAATGTAGATATTCCTAAGATATTCACTATCTAAGGCTTCTCTTGATTGATTGCATGTTGTTTTGAGTAGCATATGATTTCATAAACATCCTACTTATTGGGAGCCTAGCTAGTTATTGTCCTTATTAATTGGATTATGTCATTTGGCTATCAAACATTTTAATAAAATAGTATTTTTTTATGGTATATATGTTTCTCTCTTCTACTTTTATGATTTGTATCTTTTCCTTGCTTTTGTTTTCTTGATGATGGATCTGATTGGAGATCCGAAATGTTGACTATTCAAAATGACCACTGTGTATTTTTCGAGCAATCTTAATAACTACTCCCACCACAAAAACCTTAAAACCCTAATTTCAAAAATTGTCGATTGGTTTGTTTCATTTAAACATACATAAAGTTTTACCTTAGATAGCTATTACTTAATTTTTTTCATAGTTTCCTTTCTTTTGTGTTTATATTTCTTTGCATTATATTTTCGTTTTGTGTAACTTAGTAGCAAATTGATCGCAATATTGTTTAAATCTAACATATACATAATTTACTACTAACCTAAGGCTCATTTAAAATTTATTTCACAAACACTTAAGGAGATCTTGTAGTCATAAGGTAGAAGAGATCCACCACATATTCTAACATATCAATTTCCCATCAAGTATTGGTTTTAGGGATTAAAGTAACACATGTTCCATTCCCCTTTTTCCCTTGACCAACCCCACAAGAGTGTTTTCAATGTTGATTCATGAATTTCTATTTCAATCATCAACATGTAAAAGCCATAATTATATGGTTTTCTAAATAGTAGATCTAGTTTACAGTGAACCATGTTAGTGGAAGTGCACCAATGTCCCATGATCTTAATGGCACATCAATGCTCAAATATCTTGACCTAGCATCAAAAGTATTTTTGTAAATTCATAATTGGTGTGTGTGTGTGTGTGTGTGTTGATATTGAATAACCAAATACGTGTAAAATGACCCAAATAAAGAATTCCATGACTAAATAGAGTGAAAGAGTGAATGGAAAACAAGCCTCTTTTAGGGAGAAACCTAATTTTACAAGATATCAAGCACACTTGATAATATGTTCATTCAAATGATTCTCCTTGATGCATATACATAGGAGACAAAAATGGATTAAAAGAAATAATAATAAGCCAACATAACTATAATTAATGAAATTTTAATGAATGAGGGTTAGGGATAGGGGATTAACATGTCGTTCCCCTTAAAAAAGGAAATTCCTTCAATGTTGATCGCTTGTGGATTCTTCTATATGAAAAACTCATCTTCCCAAGTGACATATTTTGTTGGCAAGTTCTTCCACTTTATGAGGTACTCAATATTTATCAAGGCCCAAATTTTATTGACCATATAGCCAATAAGAATAAAAATGATAAAAACAAATTAATTCCATTCCCAAATCAAGTGAAAGAGAGAATGAATAAGATTCCTCTTAAAGGGGGAAACCTCATTTTCCAAGATATGAAATGCACCAGATAAGATGATCATTCGAATGAGTCTCCTTGATGCATATACAAGAGACAACGAGTGATACAAATCAATAATAATAAGTTTACATAACTATAATTAATGTAATGATAATGAATGAGGGGTATGGTTAGGGGATTACAATATTTTAACAATTGAATTATTTTATGTTCTAAAACTTATTTCCTATCTCCTCAGAAAGTAAAGTTGGATTCCTAGATGGTATGGATATGG